>ONZK01003545.1:57061-78010 GCA_900322385.1 Pharnaceum exiguum
CCAATATGTTGACGACAAATGCTTGCAATGGCTTGAGAAAGCATCATTGTTCAACACTCTGCCAATATGACCTCTTTTTCACAGAAAACCCAAAAAAAAAAAAAGAGAGGCCATTTTGTTGCTCATAGAACATACTTCGCTCAATTAACAATAGAGCTTCATTTCAGTCCTTTCCCTAGTGATAACTTACTGACTAAAAAGTAAAAACCTCTACATAATAATGTAACACTAGTGATCATTCTTCAACGAGAAGCTGGTAGAACATCCTGTATACTTCAATCACTTCAAGATACCACATTGCCTCCCGGTTCGGCTGCCCCGAAAGATCAACTATCTTGTGAACCTACCAAGAAACAAAAACGTTATTATGATTTGATCATCATTCACATAAGATAAAAATTTGTATAAACTTGTTTCATATATGAGACTGGGTATGAGGCGTCATTATTGTTTACCCGAGGGGTCATTATTGTTTACCCGAGAGATCATTAATAGCCACTCGGAGGGAGTCCAATAACTAGTCTCATATATGAAACGGGTTCACACATTTTTTTGCGTTCACGTAACCAGTTAACCAGTGTCATTTCATCAAACACTTCGTGAGCATCAACAATCAGTCCTTGCTTAAACCACATCACTATTTTTATTTTTATTTTTATTTTAAAAAGAAGGTTGCAACAACATTTTACCTTGATCATGGAAGTACCACAGTCACGCAACACATACCCACCAACAACCATCACGTACATCCCTACACAGATTAACAAAAAATGTTATAACAATAATTAAAAAAGGAGAGAGATCCAACTAGAGAAACAATGAAACGTACGTACGTACCGACTTTCCAGTGATACTCAGCAAGGGAGCTACTGTTAACAACCAATTCAATAACGCCAGACCCATCATCAAGACAGAAGCGAGAGTTGTCCTCATCAGAGATGGAAACAATGACGCCTTGAAGCCAAGCGCGTTGGAAGAGAAGACCGCCCAAAGTGAAGGAAGTTTGGGTTTGTCCTTGTTGTGCTTGCTTTAGCTGTCTGCACGTCAGCTTTAGCGCTGCCAATGTGTAGTCCATTCTCTCTCTTACTAACTCTCTCTTTGTTTTTCTTCTTTGTTTTTTGTTTGTTTGTTTTGCTGCTTCCGTTGGGGTGTTGGAGATAAATGGTGAAAATAGTGTTTGGCGGGAAGTTTTGGGGTATAACCGTATAAAACTATCCCGTTTGGTATTATTGTACTGTACAGGTTAGATGCCAAAATGATAAGGAATATATTTTCAAAACATCAAATATCTAAAATGTTTTTTTTTTTTTTTACCGTTTTAGATATTTGGGTATTCTTTCTTTTAACTAGAACAAAAAGTTATTCTTTATTTACTATAGTGACACCTCTAAAATTAGAATTTTAAAGAATCTCAACTTTAAAATAATTTTCTATAATTTTCTTAAACTTATCTTATTATTTCCCCCAACCCCCATTTCTTTAGGGTTTTGCAATTTTACCATTACCCACATTAATTAAAAAAATAAAGAGCCCAACTTTACTCAAATAGATTTATTTCCCCCAACCCCCAAATTGTAAACTCTGCTCTTAACTCTAAAGTAGTTTTTTGGGCACAACGAAGGCACGATATAACACATCAAGCATTTCAACGGCAAGTTGGGCTATTTTTGTTTTATTTTTATAAAATGTGGGTTAGGGTAGAATAGTAAAACCCTTTTAAAAGAAATAGGGGTGGGAGAAAATAATAAGAGAATTTTATGAAAATTACAGAAAATTGTTTTTAAGTCAAGATTATGTAAAATTCTAGTTTTAGGGGTCTATATGTCACAATGATAAAGGAAGAATACCTTTTTGTCATAGTTAAAAGAAAAAATAATACCAGAATGTCCAAAAAGGTAAAGGAAGAATACCATTTTGGGTATTTGAGGATTTTCAAAATGTATGTATGATTGACCAAAGTAAATATAAGGCAAAATTGTTTTGAATAATCCCCACTTTAGCCGATTATTCCAAAATTATCCCAATTTCGAAAATTGATGGGAATAATGATCCCTACTTGAATCCTTGTAATCTAGAAGGATCCACTGAAATTCTATAATATGTCAAAATGTAAAATTAAAACTTTGGCTATATAGATATCCATCATAATTGATATATATTCGGAAAAATACCATTTTAGGTACCTGACCTATACCATAATACCAAATTGGGGTCCAACTTATTCTATATGTTAAAATGGGTACCTCACTTATTAATGTTGTACCATAATAGGACCTCAAATGTTTTCTGTCACAGAAACTGTCAAAATCAGGGTTATTTTGAGCAATTCACTTATTTAGTATGCTTACTTATCAAAAGTATTAAAATTTTCCCGCATTACTGAGAAATAAAACATGTATATCTATTAAAATAGGTGAAATGAGGGGAAATTTTAACCCTCATTTCACTTATTTTAATAGATTGACATGTTTTAATTAGCAGTAATGCCGGAAAATTTTATTGCTTTGGATAAAGAATAAGTGAATTGTCCAAAATATCCTTAACTTTGACAGTTTTTGTGACAGAAAACATTTGAGGTCCCATTATGGTACAACATTAATAAGTTCAGGTACCCATTTTAACATATAGAATAAGTTGGACCCCAATTTGGTATTATGCTAAAAGCCAGGTACCTAAAATGGTATTTTCCCTATATATTCGCATTAAACTTTGATACAACTTTCCAAACATTTTATTTGTTTTTAAATTTAGATGGCTACAAAATTTGAAAGTATAAAAAATAATTGATGGAACCAATGATAAATCACATGCATTAAATGTAAGAGTTGCAAAGGGAGGTATTCATCCCCTTACAACTTTGCAAAAATTCAAGAAGATTATCCCTACAACTTTGGCTGCAACTACCTTACAACTCACCAAGGTTGTATGGATAAACTTGCCCTTAGAAATATTAGTTGATTTGGAAAAGTATTCTTTTCATTGAGATTAAGCATTTATCAACATAAAGAGCTTCATCAAAATATATATAAAAAAATAACTCTGCGAAATCCAAGAAAAGACGCCAACTATGATTTCTAAAACATATACGAACCACTTCGGATATAACTACGCCTCACAAATTGGCTTAAAAAGCCAAACAGAAATCGTTACATCAGAAAATGATAACAATATATAAGCACTCCGTATACAATTCATACTTTAGGCCAAATTTCAGAAATTGATATTCTGCGCTTCATACAACAATGTATGATTAATTAAGAGATAAGAGAGATGGCAGCTGCGGTGAGATCATCAGCTAATATTCTGTTTGTAGCCTCTGTAGGATGAAACCCATCCCAAAATACATACTCGGACGCATTTTTGCAAGTTCCAGGGGACTTTCTATTGCATAAGAAAGATGTCTCTACCAATCCTGACCCACAGCAAGCCTTTCTTGCCTCTGCAAACCCTGTAGTTGTTTCACACAAATGCTCGTTAGTTCTTTTGTTTGCATAGACAAGCCATTTTATATTGTGATTAATAAAAAGTAACGTTGCTATTTTCACACATTGGTTAAGTTTATTGATAAGATCGAAGAAGAATTTGTAATTGCCTTGTTTGTCTTTGATCCTTAAAATCTACTCCTGATTTTAGACTAGAGAGATTAGACTGCATTGGTATTTACCGTTCTCTTCAGGCTTTGAGACTAACTCGTAAAGGGGCTGGTAAATGTCTAAAACCACCAAGGTAAGATTAGACAGTTTATCCTGCAGCTTCTTGGCAGTGTAATTGAGCTTATCATTGAATACAAGTGCATCATCGTTTATGTAATCAACACATTCATTCCTGTCCTTTCCGAATAATGTGATTGCTGCTGGTAGGCATCCTAGAGGTGGCAGTGATGTAACGCCTATCTTTCGTGCTCCTAGCCAATATAACTTCTGCATAATTCAAGAAGAAAAATGCTAAGAACAAAAGTATACATGATCCCTTATTTCAAAAGAATATATATGTTCCTAAACAACTTTACGTCTCGTTTTAATGGGTGAATAGCCAATATCTTGGCAAATAGACAATTAGTATAAGAAATTTCAGGGTGATGTTAATGAATATAGCTATCTTGGCATATCATTTTCGTTGAGACAGTAAGAAAGTATCTAACTATGCCAAATGAAATGAGCAAGGGAATCATACCTTCACAAAATCAGCAAATTTTTTGGCTAGAATGTCTGAGAACTCCTCAGCAGAGTAAATCTTGTAGAGAAGAGGATTTATGTAATAGTTCTGAAGGAAATCACTGCTTCCAGCACTTATTAGATAGACTCCCCCTGTGATTATAGACGTTGCGTTTTGTGGTCCTGCAAGCAAATTTAGCTTACTTTGGTAGTCTATGTAGTGCTCCACCTGCTTGCTTAAGCATATTGTGTCCTGCAAGCACCATAAACACCATTGTTACTGTATGAATTTTGTAGTACATGTAGAAAGAAAGGTTTAGTCGACACTGGTATGGGACATACATAGAGCTCTGGTGTACCGTCATAGTATCCAGAAGAAGCAGAGGCGAAATTGGCTCCAATCAACAGGTCCTGGCCTGTGGCATCTTCGCTGAGGTACGCTTGTTGGTATGATGTAAATCCAATGGTCTCAGCTGCATTTTGGTTTGAATACCCACAAAATTCAGAAGAGATTAGCCATTCAACATTCATTGAGCTTGTTATTGTCAATTTTTTCATGGTACTACTAAGAATTGGGTGCCATACTATGACAAATGTTGGTTACGTACGAAAACAAAAGCCTTTAGAAAGAAACATACCAGTAAAGTCAGTGGCAAGCTTGCCATTGCAAAATCTTCCAGTAGGCTCATGATAGTCAAAATCTCTACCATAAGGAAGGAAATTTGACTTAACAACAGTGTCCAGATGGTTATTGTTCCCTACATCAACCACTGAGTCACCAAATATGAACAATGCTGGCACCGCTGGCTGCCCATTTAGCTCAGTAATAACTTGCAGAATAACAAACAAAACCAGGCAAAATTTATCAAAGAATTTCAAAACACCCATTGTTCTCTGTTCTTTTTCACTTGTTTTCTCTCTTTTTCCTTTCAGTCCACAATTTTGCTGCAGAATGATATGAGAAATGTGTATATCTCAGGTATTTATAGAGATTCCAAGATAGGGATTAATTAATGGAGAAAAAGTAAGAAGGTTCAAGATATTGAATCAGTTCATGTTTCGTTAGCTGTGTTTGTATAGTTATTCAACTAAATCAATTAAAAAGAATATATGATGCCAGGCTGATCCTTGTTCTAGTGGACGTTGATCCTTTAACTGTGAGATTATAATAGTAGCAGTCAGTAGATAAATGTTTAACTTATGGTATCAATCAAATTTCTAGACAAGTAAATTGAAATCGTAATTAGCAAGACACCCCCTTGTATTTGGCGCAGCTGTATGTGTACAATAGCTTCACTGTGACGCATATGTGCTATGTCAAGTTAAGTCGTGGATTTTATTACCAAAAATTGTTTCTTTACTACATAGGCTTTATTACGAGTTTAATATATGTACTCTCAAAAATTTTGACTGATCGAGGTTTGATCCCATGTTTCTTTGGGACTTCACAATTTCAGTTCAATTTCATTAAGGAGTTCAGTTGCCTCCTTAAGAATTTTGATTTCAGATCAGTTCGGTAAAATTCAGCTCTAAACAACGGCCAAGTATCGAGAGAAAATCAAGGCAACGTATCCAGAGATCACTCGTCTAAATACATTTCATCGCTTATCGCCGCTATACGATGCTGTTCCTGAAGCCAAGGTTTTCATTCATCAAGGTGATGCATCACATCACTGAGTAATCAGGTGGTTACCATTTTTCTGGTCCGTAATTCAGTGTGTACGAAATCTCGGCACCATGCTCCAATAAAAATACTAAACCAACTAGACTGCGGCTGGCACCAAATTATGTGCAAGAATTGACTACCAAACTGCATTGAATTGCAAGAAGTAACAAATCTACACATACACAAACTGTAAAGATGCGAAGGAAAGACCGCTTACATCAATATATAACTAACCACACTAATTTCTTACTACTATATTTTAAACCAAGGCGTATCCTGTAAGGTTTTGCCTCCTCAGACAACCTTCTATTGTTTGACTACAACGGAAGAGAATGATCCTTCTACATTTCTACTTTCTAGTCACAACGTTAAGCTTAACACGCACTATTAAACTAAGTTCATAGTTGGACTGGTACAGTTTGGTCCATACCGAAAGTCAAAAAGGACAGCCTTCTTAACAAAGACCTGCGAACTATACTACTATAGTCACATTTTTGTGCGCCTGAAGACACTATAAATCAGTAAGACAAATCCTTCCACCTGTATAAGCAGGCATTAGACGCCAGTACCATATTCCTCCTTTGTATGGAGAGGGAACATACCGTTAAATTTGGAACAATAATAAGATAATCAATGATATGATTTTGCTAATCTAGCTAGGCACATAGTTGTTGAAGTGTTTTTTTTTTTGCCTAATAGTTGTTGAAGTGTTACACATAATTGTTGCCTTCTATATACATAAGCTTTCCCAATAAGGTCTCGGCTTTTGGCCTCTCGATGATAATAATAAGAGTACAAGACTAAATCCCCTGAGACATGAGGACTTGTCTTGGGCTTCCTTTCCCCACTGTACTTAATTTACCCCTACAACCTTTTACCTGGCAAACGAAACATATGCTACATTTGTTCCACTGACTTTGCAGAAAATATTTCTAACAGTTTCCTTTCCACTAGTAATACCCCATAATCATGAACATACTCCACTAATTCACCCCAAGCAACATTGAGGGGAAGTAAAGGCCACTACAACAACAACAACCGAGTGTAAATTCCCATTCAATGGGGGTGCTCGAATGGGGAAGTTAAGGCCACTACGGATTCTAATCTCTAAACTAGAAAGATGACAGGACTCAAGGAAAACTAGGAGGGAGCAAAAGAGAGTGAGTAGATTAGCTCTAACTAAATAAAGTAGACTACAATCATCATAAAACAAAGGGGGAGTACCATATAGCCCAATCAGCATGCAGAGCCCAATTTGGGTAACACTTTTGGATTTCTTCAGACAGCAGCAGAGTTTCTTCCAGAGTTGACTGTTGACAGGGAGTATTGCAGACACTCAAAGGCCAAAAGTAAATAAACTCAGCTTCTCAGATCTCCAGAGTGACCTTTCACCATCTTTTCACCCTTTCAGAGCTGCATGCCTGCAATGCAATCACCCTTTCAATTCCCTGCACTCACCTCTAAGCTCTTCATATCATCAGTTCACCCTTGTTCAAGAACAAAATTCACTTCCTCTGCCATTTGTATTTACAGTTTTACTTTTACTGCTCTAGACATTTCCATGATGTCGGAGATTATTCGATCTCCTCCTATGTCCTCTGCGGTTGCCCCTGCTGCCACACGCAATACATCTTCAATCAGAGCGACATTCCCCATAATGTCGACATGTGCACCACTTTCCAAACCTCGCCCTTCAAGCAAGCTTGCAGGTGCCTTATGCTTGTACTCTCTCACATAAGTAGCTGCCCCAGAAGGATTGAATCGGGTTTTACCTCTCCAACCTCTCGCACACATGAATCCGGCACTTATTAAGGGCACACTTTCATCACCATCTGAAAAATAGACACCGCCTTTTAAGCAACTGTTTGGACTTTCATCATTGGCTGAGCTGTCGATGCGATAGGGTATGCTTTTGCAACGGTCTGAGGTTGATAGCTTGTATATGTATGATCTCTCAGTGGGTAACCCAACACCGTAAAGGCTGTATATCTCCATATCCGGAGCATCGGGTAACCTGACAAAGTTCATACATAACTGTAAATATCAAATTTTTCTTGCCTAGTGCGAAGAAACAAGCCAGCTATGTGAGAATTGTTTGTGAAGTATTTCTTTTTAAGTTATGAAACAATATAATCTCTCTTCTGACAGGATGTGGATTGTCAGGATCTAATACGCATTGATCTAATCTTGTTCGGACTTGCTTCACAAATAGGCATAAAAAAATAATGCGCTGAAAAATTGGTTTGATGCCTGTACTTACCTGGTTTCAAGAGGATTAGACCAGTACTTGAAATGATTATACTTCGGATCATCCAAATCATCAGCTATTCCATGGGACAGATGAGCTTCAGCTCGCCGCATCATTTTTGGCGCCACAAATCGCATGAGGTCAAGAACAGTCTCGGCAGTAAAAGCCTTGTGCGCTGCAACTTCACCGAAAATCTCCCTATTCAGCAAGTCATACTCGGTGAATAAATCTCTGCAGATATTATTGGACTTCGCACTGTCATTCTTGGGCACAAAATCCTGTTAGGTGGCAGCCAACAGAAATTGGTGAGTGGGGGAAATAAATTGGAATAATCAAGAATGAGGTAAGTTTTTGAAATGAACGTAAAACCTTCGGAGGAAGAGTGCCCAGGAGTGAAGAATGCAAATAAGATGCCATCTTACCAAAGGAGATGATTCGTCCATAGTTAACATCTCCTTTGATATCGTTTCTCGCTTTACTGTCATTAGCGTTATCATCAGTTGGGAATACTCTATTCTGAACAAAGTCGCATTTGTGGTCTTTCTCCGGTGACCAGTCCAAATCTCCCCAAATGGTTTCTCCTCCTTTTGGAAAGAGGGAAATCATTGAATCCCATGTACGGGATACCCTCATTGCATGCTCTAGAGTTTGAAGCCCAAGTATTTTGGAATCAAAAACACCAGGAGCCATGGACCTGAAACATTATCAAAGTACTTTCAACCACAATCTCAAATTTTTAACTTACAAACCACCATTTAGCACAACACAAGTGCTATCTTATCTTTCTCACTCTCTATATATCTCTCTCACTATTTTTCTTTTTGGTTTCATCAGCACTACTAAGGCCTTTAAATATTAGAAACTGTTTGTAGTATCTCACAGATATACTCCTCTTAGATTTGATCAACTAAGGTCAAGAACAATATGACAGATATAATCCACTTACTTTACGTACAAAGATGTATACTGACCTGAGAAAAGCAATCCCTTTGTCCTCCGCAGATAAGATGTTAGCTACTGTCTTAGGAACGCCAAGGAAAGCTGGACCAATATTCATGATCGTCTTGATGTGCTTGGCGCACCAACCTGGACCACCCCCACCCCCCATAGGAGGTGGAGATTCAACCCATTTAAGAAAGTGAAGGAAATATATAACTCCCATCGAATGAGGTACCACCACCACTTTCTTATTCCCATTTGTTACATACAGAAGCTCTATTTTGCTCTTTAATCTGCTAAGTGAGTAATCTCGTACCTGTTCAGTTTCAAATAGACAGACAAGGCAAAGACTGTTATTCTTCTTCATAAGCCCAAGCCTTCTGTCACTTCCCTCAATGTTTCTTACCATAAAAAATGAAAAGAAAAAAAAAACAGAGTTTATCCCAACAAAGGTCAAACAATCAAAAGTAATATTTTATTTTTATGTCAAATTCAAGTCCTTCAACATAAATTCAGGATGGTTGTGAGTTTTGACTGCTTGGTGTCCATATAAACTATAAGGATTACCAATTGATGAACTGTGTCATCTTTCCATCAGTCTGAAGACCAACAATAACAAGGATTCACTCAATCCGAAAATGATAATTCTCTATTAATAAGTAGTAGTCACTTTTACAGTGGTAAGAACTGATGGCATGACTGTCAACTCCCAGCAGAGAATCAAAATATCAAAAATCAAATATAGTGCTAATGTCTCATTTTTCTTTGTTCAAACAAAACTCTACTCCTTTCAACCTTTAAACCTATAAGCTAAGCTCTAAGATCAGTATCAATCAAGGCGATGGGCAAAGTTGTGCTTCAGCCCGCCCAATCATCATAGAAGCAGTCTGTCTTAATTTATAAAATTAAAAATAAAATTAAAAACCCTTAGAAGCAACCAAAAACCAAGATCAGCATTCTAGCAACCTTATAGGAAAGGCAGGAAAAGTATCTGGAGGATGACTACGCGCAATCAACAGATAACCATACATACATGCACTTTTTGGTTTTCTTGACCACGCCATTCTTGGATTTCACTTTAAAATGCTCATTCCTTTGGTTTTTACAGGAACAGGATCACATAGAACTATAACTCATATAATAGCCAGACAAAATGTGAAGCACTTTGTTGCTTGACTACTTTGATCATGTACTAATTTCTCCAAAGCCAAAAGTCCATTTTCCAATGCAAAGGTCCATGACAAAAGAGTAAAAATGATCCAAGAAAACTCCATCAGTTTGCTCACAGAGTCAAAGACTAATACATCTCTTTTACGTTTTTGCCCCCAATCAATCACAGTTGCTCTTCTAGCAAAAGCATATCTCCAGTAAAGATTGCAGACCAGAGTATCTAATAACAAGGGTTTCCACTTTCAGCAATTGAAACCATTCTTTTACCATGAAGAATAGTAATAATGATCTAGCTTCACTTCGAAGGAAGTAGTGAGTTGTATTATCTTGGTGAATGTTTCAACAAAACAACAGGGAATGAAAACAACCATACGCGAAAGCGTACGAAGCACAACAATTTGGCATTCTCCATAACAGGTTAGAATCATCACTTAAAGAGCGCAGATAAGGCCAGCCTCCACACATTTATCCTAAAGATGTGTAAAATAAAACAACAAAAGAATACAACAAAGAGATGTACCTCTGTGTTCTGGAAAGAGAGCCTCCAATCATAGGCAGCCATGTGCATGTTCTTCTCCTCATAACCAATTTTGGCCAAGTTCTCAATCAAAACAGCCCAAACAAAGTAGCCAGGGGCAAAATAGTCAGCTGCAACCAGACCCGACACCGGCCGGACCCGGATCCCAGGAGGGTCAAGCCCAGTCTCATTGTCTAATGACAAGTGCTCTAACCAACACAGAGGCCTAAAATTCACCACCAAAACAGGATCATTAAATCCACCCAATTAAATATCATATCATTAACCTAATAAACACTCCACCCTTTTCCCCCATTTTAATACTTTGTCACTTTGTAACTCCCAAATTGCAAACCCAATATCCACCGTACAAACACATTATTCATCAATGTTTAAGCAGCCTATTCACCAACAGCAATTCTAATCACAACCAAAATCCAAGACCTTAACCTTTTCAAACTTATGTCGTTATCATATAACCATATAGGTAACAGTGCACTTCTGCAAGACCTTTGGAACTTTGCTACATAGATCAAGACTACCACGTGATGTGCCTTACATACATCTCCCTATTAGTTTGGTATCACTAATTTAGCATACATGATCAGGCTCATCAGAAGGAACATTGAATTAATGCCTAAACTAAACCTTTTTTTTCCTACTACTTGTTGACTTGGCTTCTACAGTACTAGTCTTTATCATAACCCTTTCAATTAAAGTAATCAAGATGAAAACAAATGCACTTCTAAGCTATGAACTACATTGAATTTATCACCATCAGCAGCACTCATTACCACAGTTTTTCCTCTAGAAGAAAATGCACTTCTTATGTTCGCAAGTTACGAGCTTTAACGAGTTGAAATGCGAAAAATTGTACTCTGACTTAATTGTAAAGAACAAGCCCTAAAGAGTCACAAATGTTACAGTAGACATGTCAAGACATCAAATTTGGCAACAATATAATGTGACAAAATCATACCAAATTTGACTTTGACCAACCTTTTGAAGATTTCAGTGAAGCTACCACCCCAAAGCCTTTTACGAAAAAGCCCTTGAGCACAGGGCTTGCCTTCCCAAAGCTCAAGGCCACCCGTGACAATGCCAGGGACTAAAACCACCGGATGAAGTGCGGTCAGCCCTTCTTCCCTCTTCAGCCTTTGCCCAGGAGACTCGGGCAGCTGTAACCCCACCAAATTCGAAGGCAAACAATGATAAACAAACAGAACAAACCACCAAGCTGTACAAAAATACCCTACTGCCCGAAAACAGTTACTCATGCACCTACTCTTTTGACCAACACTTTTCCTCTTAACAACTTCCCTTTTTCTCCTTTTCTTTCTTACACTTTCTAACAACACTAGCAAAATTGCTTTAGCATAATTTACTGTTGTTAGTCCCTCATTTTGATCATGATCATGATCATCATTTTGTGAAGAACTTGTTGGCTGCAAAGTTAACAAAGCTGGTAGCCTTAGCTTGCGAAACCTAAGGGTTGATGAACTCATGATCTTTGTGTGAAATGAGATAATTCAGGACTATTAAAAACACCCCATCATGGTAAAATGATGAAAGTTACCTTACCTTACCTTACCTTACCTTACCTTACCTTACCTACACAAAGTGTACATATATGGGTTTGGTAAGTGCAGCTATGTAAGGTAAGAAAATATAAATCTTACAATGAAAGCTAAGAAGGGAAAACCACGTGGAAGAGGAAACAGAAGGATGCAGGGACAAAAGTGAAAGGTGTGTAAGAGAGAGAGGGGAGTTGATGTACAAGCTACAGACACAGCAGCCACACAGACATAACACAGCAGCCGCGAACAAGGGGGAATTACAAAGGTACAAGCGTTAGGCAAGTCGTTTAATAACAAGACACATGGCTTTGGAAGTTGTACGTTTTTTTGGTCTTATTGTATGCCATGCAAAGTTGAGGAAAGTTATGAGTTGCGACTTACGACTTTTACAACAAAGGCATTTTACACATGAACGAGGACATATGTTATGTTTTGCATCAATTGACGTCTAGAGAAGTTTTAGATTTGCAATTGTTCTGATCTCTAAACAAAAAAATAATGCAAACTGATCTTATGGAAAGTAATTATACTACAATGAACAATCTTCTATATGTTCCAACTAACATTATATTGTAGTTTATCTAGCTAAAAAAAAGTAGATAATGAAGTTTAGTACCTTCCGGATACAACTAAATATGCTACTTTTTTCGTTTCTTTTTCCTCTTCAAGACCTTTCTCAAATATTTTAAAGTGTCTTTTTGAAGATTACTATGAGGAAGTTACATAAAGTTATAATTCTGTTCCCGACAGAGATTATTGCTCTATTAACCTTTTGATCAGTCCAGAAGTCCAGACTATTCGTTGAGAATATAATTCATTATTTCTGCTGTCTTTCTTATCTTCTTTGTCACTATGATCTAATTAAATGTTCTAAAGTCGTAGTTTTATACTCTTTCTGGTGAGATATCCGTGGAAAATGCTTGTGTCACAATGTCACCTAGCGGGCTACGAATACACGGATGTACTGTATCCTCTGGAGCTTCATACAACAAAAACAGCCGCCATTAACCAATATCTTCTTTTTTTTTTTATTACATTTATGACCACTAAGGGATTTTTCTTTAATTCAATCTAGTTTAGTTCGATCAATTCAGTTTTTTGCATTTTTCTTTAATTCAATCTAGTTTAGTTCGATCAATTCAGTTTTTTGCAGTTTATCAAGTCATAACTTGAGGACGTAATAAGTTCGATCCCAATATCCTTTTATAGTTGTTTGTGTATCATTATTTAGAAAGGTCTCACCGTCTAATTTCGTAAACATACAATATTGATTGAATACGAATCAAACAAGTTGTATCTTGTATTGTAGGGTGTATTAAAGCTAGTAACTCATTCTCGTTGTTTATGCGGTCGATTGCATCAAAATGAACACTTCTTGAGTGTCAAAACAATTACTCCAATTCTTAGGTACACCGAGTGTACGGGTACATCTTGTGGATTTATGACTAGTGTTACAACATATATCATTAGTCACCTTTTTAATGCCATTAGTCAGTCCCTTTGTAATTAGTCATAAATCCACAAGGTGTACCGGTACACTCGGTGTACCAAAGACTTGTTGAAACAATTAACATCAAGTTTTTTTATTTCAATTCAGTTAAGTTTAGTTCATCTCATTTCAGTAAAGTTCAACTCTAAAGAACAGGCCTTTATTGACACATAACGCCTTCATCCGGTATTTCCATTCACGAATAATTCAAAAAACAATAAATTTTTGAAAGGCAGGGGATGTATAAAGGCATGTTCTTTATGACCTAAGTTCTATCCAATTCAGTTCTGTGCAGTTTACTTTTTCTTCATCGTTATTAGTATATTATTAATTAGAAAGATCTTACCATATAGTTTCGTAAATATATTATTGGTAAGGGTTTTTAATAAGTGATTGAGTATAAAAATAATCAAAAAAAGTTCAGTTCACTTCAACTTTAAAGAACATGATATCAAAAAGATGACTAATAATATTTTTTTAATTTTACAAAAACACACGACGTACACATACACCAAACTAAGAATTGGTGTACTATAACAGGTTAAAAAGGGGTAGCTAATAAAATATTCAATGATGATATTTTGTTGGTTTAATTTCGAATTGAGGAATGCGCATCGAAAAGTTTGTTATGGGCCGATGGGTGTTTTTATCCAATAAATTAGCAAGGCCTGAAGCTGGTTCCACCAACAACAAAAATAGAAAACAATTTGGATTGGGCTGCCCCTAGGTACTCTTGATGAGATTAGTGCTTCATTATCGGAAGGCTTGGAGTCTCGGAGCCTTGGGCCCGTGGCACCGTCAGGGGTATGGTTGTGTGCATCCTGACCCGAGTACCCCCATTGAATGGAGATTTACACTCGCTTATTGTTGTTGTTGTTTTGTTTGTCGTTAATAATTGAAACTAAACAACAACAATCGAAGGTAAATCTACATTTAATGGGGTTGTTCGGGGGCTAGGATGTATGCAAGCTTACCCATGGCAAATTATATCCTACACCGGTTGTACAAAACATCGCATCGCACCCCCTCTTGTGCTTAAATAAGTAAATATTGGGCGTTTTTTTAATTGGTTTAGAATTTAGACCTTAAATAAAAAGTAATATGAGGTTTACCTAAAACACTTTACACTCGGGTGTACCATTTCCAAATTCGCATAAATGCATCAATAACATAATTCATAGCCGTAGCCCATAGGGGCATAGGCTTACCTGATAATCTATTTGTCGGTGGCTTTAGTTCGATCTCATAAACCTTATAAATTATGGTAACAAAAAGAATATCATAAAAACTCATGATTAGCCTCAACAATTGTTCAGATTAAACCATGCATCAGTCTTTTTGAGTTAACTTTGTAATAAGCCCATACATATATGATCAATGCTAGCGAATACTCCATGCTAGTACTATACGGAGTATTGTTCTGAAAAAAATTTACTATATGGAGTATGTTTTAGTTGCCCCAAAATACCAAATTGGTATATTAATTGACACCACTTTGCCAATTTGGTATATTAAGTATTCTCACTGCCAAATTGGTATATTAATTGACCTCCGATGCCAAATTGGTATATTAACTGACTTACGATGCAAAATAGCCCATTTAAAGTTTAAATGAGACATAGATTCAAATCTTTTGATTAAATAATGGTTTTTTATTTATTTTCCATTTCCTTTTCCTTTATTTTGCTCCTTTACCCATAGTTTAATACATAAAAATAATTATCAAAAACATATGAATAGTAATAAACTAATGGAAAAAAGGGAAATAAAAGGAAAAAGAAATGAATAGTAATATATTAATGGATACATGAGCAAAATATAGGATTTTCTTTTGAAATAAACATTATTTTATTAAAATATTTAAATTTCTAACTAATTTAAACTTTAAATGTGCCAATTTGGCATCAAAGGCAACTTAATATACCAATTTAGCAGTGTCGACACTTAATATACCAAATTGGCAAAGTGGTGTCACTTAATATACCAATTTGGTATTTCAGGGGTTTTAGTTGTTTACCAAAAAATGTGACATACTGCGGAGCTTCGATCTACTCGTATTCGGCTACGCCTTCTGACAAGAACTCAAGAAGTCGAGAACAAGGACAAATAAATCAAAGAAGGAAAATTAATTAGTCTTAGTGATGGGGATGGACGTGCAGCTCATTAGCTCACATGAGTACATGACACACGGTTACCAGTAAACATCTATCCCCCCAGGTCACTTCACGAAGCATTGCATATTGCATTGCATATTTGCATTCCTTTTATAGCAGTACGTGCTTGCTTATCTTTGTAGGACCAACTCCACATGATGAGTTCATCAGTGATCGCATTAGTCATTAGTGATGAGCTCACGTTTTTGATATTTCTCTAAAAATCATCGTCCAATTTTTTCATATTCTTATTCTGCCGAGAATCCGAGATGGTTTGTTTTTTTTTTTTAAAAGAGTCCCAATGAAAGGCAATTAACATCTGAAGATAATTCTTTTACCAATAATGGATTTTTTTTTGCCCGTTTGGTTCACCAGTGCTTTACTCCGACTACATCCAAACCTGACCCTGATCGAACACCTAGCTGTGGACTGTGGTAGGTGAGTCTCCCAATTAAGATCTCTGCATAAGCTTAGGCTCGAACTTAACCTTCTCGGCACAATAAGAATATGAACAAATAATAATGCATGTATGTACATTGAATGAATGAGAGAGAAAGTTGCATAGGAAGGTACTTATATCACCTTGTAACTTTGCCAAATTTTATCCTTATAACTTTGGTTGCAACTTAACCTTGCACTTAGAGATAGTTGTGTGCCACTTATCAAATTGATGTCAAAAAAATCAGAACTTCAGTTGTCATGGGAAATTAATGTGTGAGAAATTGATCACTCTATCGATCTCCTCCCAAAGAATTGCAACTCCATGCTCGTTCACTTGCTACGGTACCTTTCATTCAACAAATAATCTTCTCCCTCTTAAGTAAATACCACTCGTGTTAAATGGTTATAATGAAAAGCAACACCTCCTAGTCTCCTACCCTACCAAATACTAAATAAAATATATATGAACTTGGCCAATGAATTATGCAAAATCATTTCCTTTAATCCATTCATTTTCAAATGGATTGCTTTATTTATTTTTGGGTAGTCTTCAAAGGGATTGCTTAGGTATCATGTAATCTATTCACCCTTGTCAGTTGTTATTACTGGGAGCAACTTCAATTATTCCTAAATCCATTGTTGATATACGTTTCTCGATAATAAATCAAACATGTTGTATCTTGCATTGTAGGGTGTATAAGAGCTCAAAACTCATTCCCTTAGCTTGTTGTATGTATGTGCGTGGTCAATTGCATCAAAATGAAGACATCTTGTGTGTAGTTGTGTTTCAAACAACAACTCCATAATGGCAAACGTATTATGAATAAAACTAGTTGCACTTTGCGTTGTAGAGTGTATGATCGTAACGCATTACCGTTGTTGCATGTGGTCAATTGCATCAAAATGAACACATCTTGTGTGTAGTTGCATTTGAAACAACAACTCCATTAATCACAAACCTATGTTTCTAGATAATGAACAAAACAAGTTATATCTTGCGTTGTATAGTGTATTAGATCTCGTAACACTTGATACATAAGAATCTTTTTTTTTTTCAACTTAATAAATCTTTAGTTTGATTGAGCTTACTTCAGCTCATTTATTTTGATTAATAGTAAAAAGTTGTGCCACCAATGTCAATTCATAACTCTTTATATATCATTAAAAAACTCTCACTATTTAGTCTCATAAATACCTAGCATTGATAAATGATTAATAAATAATTGTGTGTCAAATTAACCAAACTAAAGCTTTAATTCACCATATTTCAGTTCACTTCAACTCAAATTCACACATAAAACAAACAATTCCTAACCTTGTGACACCATACAAGTATACAAGTATCATTGTCGACCATCCCTTTCAGAAAACATTTTCACCATAACACCATTACACAAAATATCTTTAGACGACGTACAACGTGGCACAATACAAAAGCGAGTGTTCTAAACTTCTACTCGTAGCAATTAGCCAATTACCCTCCCGTCCAATTACAATCTTAATTCCATGACTTAAACCAATCAATCATCAAATCTTACCAATCCAAAAAAAAAAACAAACAATAATAACAAAAAACATAGACATAGTAGGTCCCACCACACCACGCCATCCCTTTCCTTTTCCCCTTCATTTTATCTCCCTCCATTCCACTCCCTCTCCCTTCTTCGCTCATTATATCATTCCCTCCATCCCACTCTCTCTCCTTTCCTCTCTGAAACCCACAATCAAAAAAAAAAACAATGGCAAGAGTGGATCTAGACGGGAAGCCAATAAAGCAGCTAACAATATGCATGATAGGAGCAGGAGGGTTCATTGGGTCCCACCTATGTGAGAAGCTACTTAATGAAACCCAACACAAAATCCTCGCCGTTGATGTTTACAATGACAAGATCAAACACCTTCTCGAGCCTTCTACTTCCCCTTTCGGTGATCGTATTACCTTCCATCGGATTAATATTAAGCATGACTCTCGCCTTGAAGGCCTCATCAAGATGGCAGATCTGGTCCTCATTCCTTTCTCTCTCCTCTTTCGATATTTCATTTCCTTTTTTCTTTTCTTTTTTAGTTTGGCTTGGTTTGGCATTTTCTATTTTTGGTATTCAAAATGTGAAACGAGTTTTATCTTCCTTTTTGAGAATTTTGCGTCGGTGAATTTTGGATGATTTTTGTGATTGATAATGAAGGCGTTTTATTATTTTCGGTTAATGCGATTTTCATTTTTTAAATCAATGTGTTTTTTGTATGATTTTAATTGTTTTTTTATATATTTTATGAATGATTTGATGTTTTGAGCTTGTGATTTCTTGATTTGATCTTTTTTTTTGTGATTTTTTATAATGTCGGGGGATAATATTTCTTGGTGTAAATTTGCTGATGTATGAGAATTTTGCTTTGGTCATTGAAATATGATTTTTGATTAATTTTTTGATGTGTCGGTGAATATTTGTAATTTTTGACATATTTATTTTCGCTTAATATTTATGTCGGTGAAATAATTTTGGTCTAATTTTTTATTTGTTTTGGTTTGATTTGATGAACAGACGATAAACTTGGCGGCGATCTGTACACCAGCAGACTACAACACACGTCCGTTGGACACTATCTACAGTAACTTCATCGACGCGTTGCCAGTTGTAAGTGATACTATCAGTCTATCACTATATTCTTTTTCATTAGATATGATAAGATGTGATATGGTAGTGTGATGTTGATTTATGCGATGCTGACTTATTGCAACTGATTATTAATAGGTTAAGTATTGTTCGGAGAATAGCAAGCGTCTGATTCACTTCTCGACTTGCGAAGTGTACGGGAAGACCATCGGTTGCTTCTTACCCAAGGACTCTCCTCTTCGCCAGGTAATAATAAATCTTTGTTCGTGGCGTATGTTTATCGTAGATTTGGGTTGTATTAGATTAGATCAGGGTGCGGATCTGTGCTTTGCTTGCGGTTTCTGGTTGCGAAATGTGATGCTGATGCTGACTTTATTGTAAGATTCGTTTTGAGTGAATACTATGTGGTACACTGGTCTATGCATCATCATTTGTGCGCTTTTTGGTTGTTAATTATAAGTGTTGCGTGATCTCAACGGCGCCTAATATTATAATTAGGAGGTGTTGGAGGTTTCAAGTCAGTCCAGTTTTGTGAATTATTTTTAATGCTAATAGTCGTGGGAGCAACTTGCATTTGAGAATTGAGATCCAATATATGAGTGCACTTTTTTTTTTGTTTATATGACCGTAAGAGAAGAGAATAACTGAGGACATCTTAAGTTTTGGGTTTGAATGGAAAATTTCATCTGTGGATCTGAATCTGTTGTTAGCTGTAGTCTTCACCTGCGCGTTATTGTTATTGATTTTGAGATCTACGGCCACTGTAAAAAAATTTGGCGGGCCGTAATTTGTTGATCTACTGATACTGGTTTTGTGTTCATACTTTTAGCTTCATAATCTGTTGTTTATACTTTGAATTGGGTAATTTGTGCCGGCTTTGTTAACTTATCGATAGATACACTTGGCGTGTATTTCTCAGAGGAGAGACTTGTTAGGTGTTGTATTTTAAAATTTGGCCAGACCAACAAAAATAAAGAGAGGGTGGGGGATCTCTGGGGAAAGTGGACTTGATTCTGCATATAGATCTATATTGCTTCTACAGTTCATGGAGTGGAGTGTCATAAGTCTGCTAAAGTAAATGTGTTTAACTACACCCTTCCCGCTGTGCAAATGAGGATAGATTCCATTGATCTTAGGACTTGATACTCTTATAGATGACTGTGTGGCTCTGATGTACCAACGAAGTTGGACATCAGTCTCCATATTAGTCACTCAAAGCTGGGGTTGATGGCTTGTTGGTTGGGGGTGTCAAACGAGTCAAACGGCTGAAGAATTTATTAATATCTAAGTTGTTACTGCTCCCAGACATTAAGTTTCATGTTAGATGTTAAAGATGGTAAGCGCATTCGGCAAAGAGATGTAATATTTCACCTGCCTGTTCTTATGCGGGAGGAACTGTGGGAGGTAGTTCCAAAAGTTGAGTCACCTCCCTATTTTTTTAATTTATTATGAAGGCATCCACTTCGTTTTGATCTTCTTTTTTTATCACCATTGAGTTATGCCCAATCCCTTTGGTTTACTGTGCTGATGTATGATAAAGCCACGGGGGATCCTGCCACTACTGGTGTCAGATGGATTTTTCGAATCAAGAATTAGTTTGTGCAATACATCATACTATCGTAGTGAACTTTATGCCTCCATACAGTGGTCCTGTTTTTGTGAGTGCTTGGAGATAAGAATGTCTTTATGTCTATTTTTGTTCTAGATATAGTATAGTAGATGTTGTTGTCAAGTTAAGGAGATATGTAGGTGAACACCAATTAAAGGACAGCTATTTGTCTACTTGAAGGTTAAAGCAGAGTTTTTGGTGGAGAAGTAGATGTGTAGTGGTTCTGTCAGTGTGTTAAGACGTTTCTTATTTGGCAGCCCCTGTCACGCTGGTATTAGTTTTGATTCGTTTTGATTCTCCTAAAGAGAGTATATTTGCTACCTAATAATGTGAAGTGTGTTCTCTCTCTTTTTTTTTTTTTTTTTTTTGGGGGG
>ONZK01003545.1:96545-118710 GCA_900322385.1 Pharnaceum exiguum
ACTAATTTGTACTCCGTATCTTTCAATTACTGTGTATACGTTGTATTATAGTGACCGTCATATGGCATGTTGTACCAGATCCATGCAGATCTGAAAGAGAAATTGTCATCCTTGTATTGTTATTAATTTCTACACACAAACATATCTTGTCCCTAACTAAAAAGACAGGATGATACTTTGTACTTCAGTTTTGACTTGATAACTCGTTAGCTCTGTCTTTCTCCGGGTCTGATGCCTGTAGCCCTGTAGGAATGATTGACGTCAGGTTGGTACATAAATTTCGTTTTTTGGAAGTCAGTATCAGCTACGGCCAAACCATCAGTCCAGGTCAACTGGTCAAGTATGGCGGTTAAGCAAGTGTGGAATTTTTTGTTAATGTAGTAGTACAATCATGGAGTTACATTTACCTTCCCCTCACCTCTGTATTCCTGCGTTTTATAGTTGAAATAGTGAGCAGGTCTAGCTGGCTAATTTGATCATTTGCTAATAGGAGAATAATTTAGCCAGATGTGTAAACGAGACAACCTGTATCCTAGACACCAATTAGTCAATCAGAGACTTAGATTTGCCTTTTTTTTTTATATTTTTAACTTGGATCAGAAAAATTACTTTCAAGGAATTAGAAGAGGTTCTTGTTATGACAATGTGATCAGGTTTCCACAATTTTGAAAGAACCACTATTTCTTTTCCTTTTTTTTCCCCCAAAATGTGAAGGTAGAATGAACAACTACTTATGAACTAAAATCCTCAAGGGTGATTTTTCCATCATCTTCATTCTTCACCCCAACCCTCAAACATGTAGATTCAGGCAACTTACCAACTCTCAAATCAGTGGATTCAGCCAAATTCTTCACTTTAGCGAGTTCATCTATCCAATCCAGATCTTCAAAAGTCAACTCAATGACTCACACAAATTCTTTGTCAGTATAGACAGGTAAAGGTAATTGTGATAGCTTGGTGGTTTTGCTATTGGTTTTGTTCTCATACAATTCCAAACAATTATTGGAATATGCAATTTCACCTGACTCAAACTCTCACTTGGTAGATTTCTTTTTATCATCAACATAAGCCTTCTCACCAACTATCGTGGGCTTCAAGTATGTACTCTTTAACAATCACTTTCATGTCCCCACATGTAAAATATACTTCCCTGAATGCCTCAACAAGTGGTCAAACCCTTGGATAGGACACTAGAGTTGAGTTAGTATAAATGTTGCCTTTTCCTCGAGCACAGAAAATAGTCTCTCTATCTTTGGCACAAAATCAAGAACGTTATTATCAAAGTTCCATTCATCTGCAAACAAATAACAAACCCCAATAAAATACACATCAAAGTAACTAGTTTTCTTAACATCTTCCAATTTATTTTTATATTATACATATATTCAACTTGATGAAAAATGTATTTGATCCATATTAGACATTTTTAATTTAGTACGGAGTATATTATATCACTTTCGAATTGCTTATTCACTAACAGTTTGTCAAAATTTTATCTTGATTGGAAAATAAAGGTGGAAGGAGAGAAAGCGAGGGTAAAAAATTCATATATGTACATCTTAAAATTTCTATTTATTTAAAATATAATATAATATTTTTTTAAAGTGAAAAATCTGTCTAAATTTTTAAAAAATTAAAAAAACAAAACGTATAAACCCGACGGGTCATACCCGCCCAAAACCCTTTATGACTCGAAAAATTCAAACCCGCCCAAAACCCTTTACGACTCGAAAAATTCAAACCCGGAATGATCGAACCCAAAACCCGATCGAAATATATTGTACATCCATCCGTATATATGGAGTAAAGTGGCAACCAACTGCCAATTCAATTCAATTCGATTTGAATTGAAGAGTGAATGAATGAATGAGAGCACCAGACCAGCCATTCAGCACCAACTCACAAATCACAATAATAATATCAGTGGAAAACGAAATGATGACCAATATGACCAACAACAACATTCATACAGTACTACTAGCAGCTGGGTAAAAAAAGTCTCCTCTCCTCCTCACTAGTCACTTCCCCTTTCCCCGTCGCCCTTTTTTTCCCATTTCCCCCGTCTTTCCCATAAACCCAAACCAAACACCCCCTTCTCTCTAGATCACAGTCACCCCACCGCCGACGATCTCATATTTAAATTCTCTCTCTCCTCACATTTCCCTCCCGAGGAGAGAGAAAGTACCGCACAACCAAACCCAAACAGACAGACAGTGGATCTGAGTGATTAAATTAAAACAAAAAGGAAAAAGAAGAAGATGGCGCTGTCAGGAATGAGAGGGCTATCAGTATTCATAAGCGAGATACGAAACTGTCAGAACAAAGAGCAAGAGCGTCTTAGGGTTGATAAAGAGCTTGGTAACCTCCGTAACAAATTCAAAGCCGACAAGGTTCGTTCGTTCGTTCGTTCGTTTGGTTCCTCTCCGATCTGCACCTTTACTTACCTTGCTCAATTAATTGTTTTTCAATTCAATTTCACCTTTTGTTATTATTGTAGTTGTACTGGCTATTAGTTGCCAGCTCAGCTGTTTTTATTAATGTAGGGAAATATAAGGTGAAATGTACTATTATTATTAGTCGGGCATTGGAATTGAGGCTTGGTGGTGTTCGTTCGTTGTTACGAGTTATATTAGCAGTTTCGGTGACGAAAATATGGCATCGTGTTAGGAGTAATAATGTAGAGAGTTTGGAATTCAGGAAGGCCTCGGCATAACAGGATAGATTTTTGGCTTTTTAGTGAGACATTTACCCAACAGTTA
Source organism: Pharnaceum exiguum (assembly GCA_900322385.1). NCBI lineage: Eukaryota > Viridiplantae > Streptophyta > Magnoliopsida > Caryophyllales > Molluginaceae > Pharnaceum > Pharnaceum exiguum. Next base: position 99,305 of record ONZK01003545.1, read on the forward strand.
CCATGGCTCGGGTTTCAAATGTTTCCGCCGTTTGTTTAAAGAAATGATGCTCTTTGGGTATTCATATTTGCTGAAGTGCTGAACCCTACTTCACTCGGGGTTGATGGGGGTCTTCGCTACTATATTAGAGAATGTAAACCATTGATTCTGTCAGAAAGTTTAAAGCATTCACCTTGCAGTTGATTAGGTTCTGTTCTGTTCTGTTGCAGCTGTTTTGGGTTTTAGACATCTGAGGGGGTGTTTGGTTAGTAAATTCTTTTGCTGCTGTAACGTAATGGGATTGCATATGTTAGTGGGTGTTTGTTTAGACTGTCGAGGGATCTATTACCGTTACATTGGAGAACCTATTCCATTTCGTTATTACCCCCGCCTATACATCGGTAACAGTTCCCTCTTCACGATTGCTACGTTGCTCTCTCTCTCTCTTTCTTCTTTGTGTATCCCAATCCCTAGCCAACACCACCACTCCAACCTCCTCCAGCTACCGCTACCTCCGTCATGCCAACAATCACCACCCACGACGCTCGCTGGAATCTGCCAAACCTAGGGGTTGTTGAGATCTAAAACCACACACATCCCTTCTTCCGTCACCATTTTCTCCCTTCTCTTTCCTGGTAGGCGTGCTTGATGGTCTCCTCTTCATCAAGCGTTGATGGCGTTCCTTGCTGGACGCCGACCATGTTGGTGTCGTTGATGTCTACCCTCCACCTTCCGTCTCTCTCTTCCTTCCATCCAGACGTGGATCTTTGATAACGTTACAGATATGATTATTGAACAAAACAAGCAATACTTGGAACCATTAACATTACCATTACTCAAAGAAACAGATCCCGTTTCAATCACCTCAACCAAACGCCCCCTAACTTTGAATATGTGTCTTCGCCCTGGTTAGTCATCGTTCTTTGCTAAGCATTTGGACCAGCGGGGAGATGCACAGTAGTTTCTGCTCCATCAATGCATATCGCTTAGATAAACATTCTGTCGCTACCACCGGGGCTTGTATCTGTCAGTGTGTTATGGAATTCTTGGAGGTTTAAATTCTTAAGTGTTGATTTAGGGGATTTGAGGCTGAATAGAACAAGACGATTTGGGTGCTGATCCTATTTTGTAAGTATTTGAACTGAAGTGCCATAATTTTCCCTGGGTAAGTTCTAATTTGGACTGTTGTGGGTTCTGGGAAATTATCTGGCTTTCCTGGGGGCAATTTTAGTGGTTTGCCTTAGATGTACTCAACTTCAAAGATGCAGTGGAGCTGGGCCAACTTGCAAATTTCGTACAATGGACCTGCGTATTAGGATGTGATATGAGGTTATATTACTAAATAGTATACAGTTTTGTTTCTGTAAAATAAGTTTGTTACCACATCCTGCATTTTCCTTTTCTAGTTTTCTTTTAGCTATTCTTAAAATGAATGGTTGCTGATTTCAGCTTAGTCTCATAGATCATCAATCGTTTTTGTGAGAGTACTTTCAAAGGATGTACGAAAATGATTTTCTCTTCTTGGCAGGGGTTGTCTCCATACGAAAAGAAGAAATATGTTTGGAAAATGCTTTACGTTCATATGTTAGGTTATGATGTGGATTTTGGACACATGGAAGCCGTCTCTCTGATATCTGCACCAAAATATCCTGAAAAGCAAGTAAGTTTCTGTGTCATTTTTACACCTCCGTTATGTTCTGCTAGATAGTGCATATGCACCATACAGGGGACTCATTTGAATATGTATCTAGTCATTAATTTCACTCCGAGAAAGAGTAATACATCTTATTGAGGATGTAAGACTTAGGACTTCTCTCCTTCTCCATACTAGTTTTAGTATGTTGGTATTGTTTCACAGCACAAGTAAATGGTGTTGATTTTGTTTGTAGTTCTTTTTTCAGTGTTCTTCATGGGTGAGTGATCACTTTGTGGGTGCCAGATTATGAATTAAATTGTTGTTTGTTGGCATGTTAGGTTTTTAAAGCTATCATTCTGTTGTTTTCATAGGATTACCTTTTAAACTTCCTTTATTGCTTAATATTCTCTTCGTAACATTCCTGCAGGTAGGTTACATTGTGACATCGTGTTTGCTGAACGAGAATCATGATTTCTTACGGCTTGCCATAAATACAGTACGGAATGATATTATTGGACGCAATGAAACTTTCCAGTGTCTTGCCTTGACCTTGGTATGTTGCACTGCTGCCAATCTTTGAGCTCTTTCAAACAATTTACTTTTCTCCTGTCATTCGCTGTTGTTACTCACTCGAAATGATATACCCTACCTTGTTGGTGAATCAATGCCTTTTTTTTTCGGTTGGTGGACAACTATGTGGATTTTAAACAGTTTCATTCTTTTGTTGTGATTTTGTTAAGTTTGTGCATGTTATCGCATTGTGCTTTGGTCATTATCATTATAAGAATGCCTCTGTTTGGAAAGAGTAGTTACCTCATAGGAACAGACCCTCAATTCCTTGCAGGATGAAATGGTTATTCATGTCTCTTGTTATCGTATATTTTATTTCCCATTGTTGATGAAGTTGAAAACTGCGTATTGCTAATGATGAAAGAACAATGAGGTTGCAAGAAGTCAGTTTCAATGTAGTAATGCACAGACGCCGCTCTCGATAGCCTCTTTGTCTTGCTAAAACAGGGAAAGGCTCGTGGATCCTGAACCCCCCGCCCCCCCGGATGGAGATTACAATGAGTTAATTCGTGTTGTTGTTGTTCATGAAGTTGAAGAGAATTACCATCTTTGAGCTTTCTGTTAAAGTAGACTGATTCAAAATGTATTTAAAATTCTTCCGTTCTTAGTTTTAGTGACGTCACAGGAAGCCAATACATTAATGCAACAAAGCTTCCTGTTTTTTTTCTATCTCTTTTAATACAAGGTAATGTTGGCATGTTGCTTACATCTTGACCTACCTGCCCCGACGGAATGTGGATTACAATGGGTTTGATTGTGTTTTTGAGCTTTCTGTTAAAGTAGACTGATTCAAAATGTATTTAAAATTCTTCCGTTCTTAGTTGTAGTGACGTCACAGGAAGCCAATACATTAATGCAACAAAGCTTCCTGTTTTTTTTTCTATCTCTTTTAATACAAGGTAATTTTGGCATGTTGCTTACATCTTGACCTACCTGCCCCGACGGAATGTGGATTACAATGGGTTTGATTGTGTTTTTGTTTTTCTCTCCCTTTACCTACCTTTTAAAAGTAAGTAGCATCTCATGTTTCAGACCCGCACCTAGGGAAGTTGCTAATGCCATTCGGTGTCGTGGTCTCACTAAGTAGTTTCATAAAAGTCCAATATTAATAGGGTTTTAATAAGTAATTGTGTGTTAAAATAATCAAGCAAAAAGTTCAATTAAGTTATTAATAAGTTTCTATTTGAGGACAACTTGTCCTCTTCTATTAATACAATTTTTCTTATCTAAAAAAATTAAGTTATTAATAAGTGAAGTTAAGTTTAGTTCAGTTGAAAAGACCAGGCCCTTAGAAAGCATATTCTTGGAGTTTGGTGCATGAAGGAGTCTAATAAAAAGGCCTTGGATTGAGTTGGTTCATATGGAAAGAAGACATATTTGCTGATGATGGTATTAAAGATGGCTTCCTTACACTCAGGATCTTTAGTTCCTCAAGAGCTTGTGTCACTGCTAACTCTTCTTCCTTCTGGACTCGAGTCCATTGGTTGGGAGAACGGGCCTCCATCTTGTCATACATTTTGTCCGCATGCATGGGTTGTATTGTGGCTTGCTTCACTAGTCCGCATTTGGTTTTGAGTTCCTTTTGGCACACGCTGGTTATGGTATTCCCACACAACGTGCTCATAAGTTTGATCTTCAAATTCAAGACCATTGCCTATCATATAATTTGATGGTATCTCGTAATTGGCTTGAGTCTGCTCGTCAAATATTCAAATATGAGTGTATGACACAAGTAATCCCTCCAATTACTGGTAAGGTATGGACCAGTTATCCCTTGAGTGTAGAATAAACCCAAAAGTTTGCTCAAGTGATAAAGGAAGAAGTCCTGAGAATGAAACTCTTTCCAATAATAATAAGCCATAAGATCACTAACTGGTAAATTAATTAATAAAGAAAACAATCATATAACCTAATCTAACTTTAAGACTTCTTTCCTAAACCTAATAAAGCTAATTTTTTGGGATGTCCTATGCTAAGTAAATGGCCCTAATCCAAAATTAATTAATAACTATCAAAAATATAATCTCTTCTAACAAAAAAAGTTCCACTTTGTAAAGTACGGATTTCATATTTCATCTTCTAGCCAATCGCATCAAGTGGTGTTGTGTTTTGTGCCTGTATTCTTATTTGCACTTTGGGGGACTTATATCTGTATGTATCTGTCAGGTTGGGAATATAGGTGGAAGGGAATTCGCAGAGTCTTTGGCGCCTGATGTGCAAAAGTTACTGGTATACAGATTTTCTTCTCTTATGATTTCTTCTGATTGATTCTGACTTGTGTTCTTAGAAATAACTGTTATTTTATTTTAGATGTCAGCCAGCTGTAGGCCTTTGGTGAGAAAAAAAGCTGCGTTATGTCTACTGCGCTTGTATAGGAAGAACCCAGATGTTGTAAATATAGATGGCTGGTATGTTATCCTTTCTTTTCTTTTGGACCCTCTCCATCCTCCTCTTTTCTTTGATATTCTCTCTACCTTTTCTGTATCTATTTTTGTGATTTTGTTAAGAGTGACATCATTTTGGTGACAAAAAAAATTGTTGCCCAGAACCAATATCTACTTATTTTGAAAAAGGGAAACATAAAAATTGAAGAGTCAGTTAGTTGCTTTGTTCCGCTTATTCTGTTGACCTGCTTTCCTATTCTGATATCAAACAGGTCAGACCGGATGGCACAACTGCTAGATGAACGGGATTTGGGTGTTCTAACTGCTTCAATGAGCTTGCTAGTGGCTTTAGTGTCAAATAATCACGATGTGTATTGGAGTTGTGTTCCAAAATGTGTCAAAATATTGGAAAGGCTTGCTAGAAACCAAGATGTTCCACAAGAGTACACGTACTATGGTATACCATCTCCCTGGCTCCAGGTTTGTCTTCTTCAACCATCTTCCCCCCTAACAACTGGTTTGGAGATTCTGTTCCTTGCTCTCCTTCTCTTCACTTTTTTTGCTTCACCCTCTTTGCTGTTAGTTGTATCCTTCCTCATCTGGGCTCACTTCTGTCACTAAGTCTGTACTCCCTAACTTTGTCTAAGCTGTTTGGAGAGCCAAGCTTTATGTGTTGACACTGGATAAGCTTTCTGAAACACCTTCGTGAACTTTTGTCTTCTTCTTCTTCTTTGTTTTTGGTGGGACTGAGGCAAGGAGAATATCTCTAGATTCTTTACGCTGCGCGGAAGCCCAATTATTAACCATTGTCTGAACAATCGTCACTCTGAAGTGTTCTTTTTTCATGAGATGTTACTTGTTCTTTCTTTTGATGCTTTGGTGCATGGGCACAGGTAAAGACTATGAGGGCTCTGCAGTATTTTCCTACCATAGAGGATCCAAATACTCGAAGATCGTTATTTGAGGTCTGTTTCTCCATGAATACCTCTTCTTCCCGGATTTAGGTTGTGGCTCTTACTTAAGGCTTGTTATCAGGTTCTGCAACGAGTTCTCATGGGAACAGATGTGGTGAAAAACGTGAACAAGAACAATGCTTCGCATGCTGTTCTATTTGAAGCCCTGGCTCTTGTAAGTACTGAGTTGCTGGAAAACATTTTTTTAGCTTCTCTTTCATTTCATCTATATGGGGTAGAAACAAACCTTTTTGTCATAATATTCAGTCCACTGTGACATTTTGAACTGAAAGAGTGTGTTTTGCTGAGATAACCTGACACAGTGGCGAAGCTAGGAATCCATTCAAGTGCTGTCCCTTAACATATTAAGTGGTGTCCATTTGGACTTTTACTAAAGAAAATATAAATTCTTATGAAATTTTGTTATTAAGTTACAAAAAAAAAAAACAATCAAGTGGTGTCCTTTGGACACCCTTGTTTGTAAGTACCTCCGCCACTGATCTGACAGCATGTGTTTACTGGTGGGTACTCCTACTCATATTAATCTAATGTTGTGGGGGATAATCTCCAGTTTAGGACAGTTGTCTCATGCTTTTTTGATTATGTTTTCATTATCTCTTTTTAAATATGTCCGTTTGATTTATTATGGTTCCCTTCTTGCCCTTTCTCATTATGATATTCTATACTCTGTACAAATAAGCTTGCTGAAGTTTGAGCTTCTGGTGTTGGGCATTGTTACAGGTAATGCATCTTGATGCTGAGAAAGAGATGATGTCCCAATGTGTTGCTTTGCTTGGGAAATTTATTGCTGTACGTGAGCCCAATATCCGGTATCTTGGTTTGGTAAGTACTGGGAATGCTTCAAAGTTCTCTTATTTCTGTCTTACCACAGTGTTTGTGAAGCTACATTTAGGCAGGCCGGGCTACTCGCGGATTAGCCATTGTTTTCTGACTTGATATGGTTCTTACTCTACTGTGCAGGAAAATATGACTCGGATGTTGATGGTAACTGATGTACAGGACATCATCAAAAGGCATCAATCTCAGATCATTACCTCTCTAAAAGATCCTGATATAAGGTTTAGCTTGAACACATCCTTTTTCTTTCCCTTTGCCTTCTACTCTTTTCTTGTTTGCGCTCTACAAAAACTTATCCATGTTAGGCATCAATCTCAGATCATTACCTCTCTAAAAGATCCTGATATAAGGTTTAGCTTGAACACATCCTTTTTCTTTCCCTTTGTCTTCTCCTCTTTTCTTGTTTGCGCTCTACAAGAACTTATCCATGTTCTCATCTTCAGTATGTCTTGTCAACCTTTACAAGTTTAAATGGAGTGAATTCTTTCTTATCTTGCTGATTTCATCAAACTACAAATGAACTTTTTTTTTTTATATATATGCTGTAAATACCAAAAGCTACTTTTCTTTAAATTGTGAACTTCCCTGGATTTGCTGCCCTATCTTTTTCGGGCTTGTTAGCTGATGATAATTTTAACTATTTCAGCATCCGGAGACGTGCTCTTGATCTTTTGTATGGAATGTGTGATGTCTCAAATGCAAAGGACATCGTCGAGGAATTATTGCAGGTTTACATTTCTCGCTGTCTTAGTCTTGTTGTTTGGAAGTGTACAGCTATCTTTATCCACGCTTAATTTTGGCATATTAATTGTTTGGGCCCTTTATCCAACAGCAACTTAGCCTTACTCCCAAAATTGATTGAGGCTGGCTTTGTTTAGGCCCTTATATATTTATTTATATCTGAAGAGCTTCTTACTTTTGATTTTCAGTACCTTAGCACCGCAGAATTCGCTATGCGTGAGGAGTTATCTCTGAAAGCTGCAATACTTGCAGAAAAGTTTGCGCCTGACTTGTCATGGTACAGTTGCTGCTATGTTTGCATTTAGAATAATATGCAGTCATGCTTTGAGAGTGTATTTATTTCCTTGAGTGCTTTATTCTTTTTGAGAAAGTTGTTTGTGATACTGCTTCGCGGTGCCTTAAAACTAATTAATGCCTTTCAAAATGAGTGTGTTTCTGAATTGTAGCTGTGTGCATATAGGTGGTTTGGTTAGTTACTAAATATGGTATTATGTTTATGTTATAATCTTTCCTGGTGTAGTGGAGTTGGCCGTTTATTTTGTGGCACTGTTGCAGGTATGTGGATGTGATCCTCCAGTTGATTGATAAAGCAGGTGACTTTGTTAGTGATGACATATGGTTTCGAGTTGTGCAATTTGTTACAAACAATGAGGACCTCCAAGTGAGCAACTATTCGCACTTTTGACTTGTTATTACTTGCTGTTGGCAATTGTCTGATGGTTTAAGTTGCTTGCTTGCTTTGATATATCAGCCTTATGCAGCAGTCAAGGCTAGAGAGTATCTCGACAAAACTGCTATTCATGAGACAATGGTTAAGGTATGTTCTCTCCCAGATAACCGCTCGCTTTAGATTTCAAATATATCAAGTGATGTTTCTGCCATTACAGAATCTAGTCTAGAAATAAATACTCATTAGCATCCAATCATGTGCTGCTTACATTTATTGATTTAAGGAGTTACATTTGTTCCTTTAACCAATGTCATGTTTATGTTTGGAGTAGGTCAGTGCTTATATACTTGGAGAATTCGGTCACCTGTTGGGCCGGCGACCTGGTTGCAGTGCCAAGGAGCTTTTTAGCATCATTCATGAGAAGCTCCCTACAGTATCGTAAGGAGATACTACTTTCTTTTCTGTTTTTTGTTTCCTTGATATGTTCTTCATTCATCCTGTGCTCATTGCTTATGACTTATGAGTGATCTAAAAGGACTATTTTTATTTCAGGACTTCAACCATCCCCATTCTGCTTTCAACATATGCCAAGATCTTAATGCACACACAACCTCTGGACTTGGAATTGCAGAATCAAATCTGGGCAGTATTTCGCAAGTGAGTGTACTGATGCTCACTATTCCTGACAAACTCCCTCTGTCCTATATCTTTTTCCTGTTCCTATTTCAGACCATCCCACAATCTCCTTTTTTTTAACATTAAATTAGTGTTCGAAATGGCAATTATATATTTCGCAAGTGAGTGTACTGATGCTCACTAATCCTGACAAACTCCCTCTGTCCTATATCTTTTCTGGAAACGTTAGTGTATGAAATGGCAATTATATACACCCTCATTTTACACTTCTTTTTTTAACATTAAATTACGCATATGAAAGGTTTATGATTTTTATCACCTTTTATCAGTTCATCTGTCCTAGTCCAAATTGTACTTGGGAAGAAGAATATGGGATAGAGGAATTACTTTTTTGTTTGTTTGACTGCACTATCATGTTTGTAAAACTCCTTTAATTTTGTTTTTTTTTCGTTACAGGTATGAGAGTAGCATAGATGCAGAGATACAGCAACGTGCTGTTGAGTATCTTTCCCTGAGTAGTAAAGGTGCTTCACTGGTGGATATATTGGCCGAAATGCCTAAGTTCCCTGAGCGTCAGGTGGGTGTTGACATTTCAACGTGGCAGTGAATAGCACTGTTGTCAGATTAATTGGTAGTTGCTTTTGGTATCTAGATATCTGTTATTTGGTAATTCACATTTAGATGCTGAATTTGGTAAATTTTGTAATATCATCAGTCTGCATTGATTAAAAAAGCCGAAGATGCTGAAATTGATACTGCTGAGCAAAGTGCTATCAAGCTACGGGCACAACAGCAGACTTCCAACGCCCTGGTTGTTACTGATCAACGACCAGTTCATGCAACTCCTCCAGTTACAACTCTAGGCCTTGTTAAAGTTCCCAGCATGAGCCCTGATGTGGTTAGATACTTTCCCAGTTAAACTTGGTTTTGAATATCTGTCTTGGTGCATTTCTTTGCTATATATCTTAAAGTGCTTATTACAATTGCCAGGATCAGCGAGGGACAGAAAGGGCCTTACCTCAACCAAATGGGCTTTTGAGTGAGGCAGAATCCCTTCAACCTTCTCCTTCTCCTTCTCCTTCTCCAGATCTTCTTGGTGATCTTTTGGGTCCCCTAGCTATTGAAGGTCCTCCAGGCCCTCCTGTGCAATCTGATCAATTGGTGTCTGGAACTGACGATGCATCAAGTGTCGCGGATGCATTGGCACTTGCGCCTGTTGAAGAACAAACAAACACTGTTCAGGTACCAATTTTTATTTTTATTTTTGATATAAAGGAATTGTTGAAATCTAGGTTACATGGACTGTGTCCGATATGGTTTGTCTTGGGAATTTTGGGGCGCGGGAACAGTGTCCTAATGTTGAATGCAGGTTCGGGTATTAAAATTATTCTAAAAAAATTTATGCAAATGAAATTGCTATGTCTCTTTAATATTGCGGAATGAGGTGTCTGTAAGAAGAAACAAGTATTGGAGTCCAGCAGAAAATGAAAAGGCTGTTACTACTGAAAACAAAAGAGGGGCCATCACGTAATTAAAAGAAACTCAAGAGGCCCAGACATCACATGAATGTGCCTTCTCTCTCGCCTCTGCCGTGTCCCCTTTCACATAGCCGCGTACGACCAGATTTGGGCTTGTCGTGTCGACACAGGTTCCACGCCTATTTATGCCTAGACGCTGAGCCCGGGTAACCTAGGTTGGAATGCATTGCAGTCTCTTGCCCCAGTCTGTATTCTCTCCTGTTTTGTTTATCGGAGAAGAAAGAGTTGTCAACTACCAATCTCAAAGCAACCTTTATTTGATCTATTTTTCTATTTTACTTGCATTGTTTTGATGCCAATATATTTTCATAACTGACATTACCTAATTGGTGGTTGGTCGAAGTGCCATCGAAACATGCAATAAGGCTACCCATTCCCTTCTCATTCATTGTTGTTATGTTCTGTGAATATTTCCAATTTTGCAACTCTTTAAAATCAAGCTATTATTGGCTTCTAGAATGGCACACTTATAGCAATTTGCCATAGTGTTGGATCAATGGAGGTCATCTACACTTGTGCATAATGGCTTTCTGAAATGCAAGACAGTGATGTACCCTGAGTTACAGAAAGTTACATCTTGATCCTTTGACTTGACAGTTTAAATAGAATCGGAATAAATTCACACTGTATTTTTTCTGAAGAATTTTCCCCAGCTCGTCCTCCTCCCTCAATAAAATTTTTTCGTATCTAAAAATTTGTTCTAAAGAGTATAACCGCTGGAAAGGTGGAGAATTCTGCAAGTTACTCTTGATAGGCCGTAAAGTTAGCCAAACAAATGCCTGCCTATGATTGAAAGTGCATCTATGAGCCAATCTTTCTTAACCTCCTATAGCATTCGCTTTCTCAAGTCACAGCCTCCCCTTGGTATAGATATGAACTAGTCTTGCCTTGTGCCTGACACATTAGATCAATGTTGATGTTGATGATTTAGGTTGCCTTCTCCGTGATATTGAAATTACACTTTAATCACTCTGTTAACTCCTCACAAAAATATTGTTTACTCACAAAGGGCCTTTCATTCACATACACTTCTATGTTTTTCAACATTTCCTTGAGATGCCTGATGAATCAGATGATTACACGGTGACCATTTCTGTACTTTTTACTGTTTGGGTGTTAGAAGGTCCGTACAAAAGTTAAAGGTTGCTTCTAAAGCTGTTGGTCTGCTAAACAATTCTTGTGAATTTTAGTCATGACTGGGAAGTGTCATAAGTTGTGAGTGACAGATTTCTTGGAAACTGGAAACAAATGGTCGATTCCTTGATGTGAATTTTTGTGTCTTGAATGACTGTTCTAATGTATCTCTCTGCAGCCTATTGGGAATATCGCTGAAAGATTTCAGAGCTTGTGTTTCAAGGATAGTGGTGTTCTTTATGAGGATCCTTATATTCAGGTTTGTATAGTTTCTGAGCTTTTCTTTAGTTCCTATGTATGTTGTTCTTTAATTATTCTCTATATTCTCAGTGTCTATGCTTTTCAATGCAAAGTTGAAGATTAGAGCATTTTCCGCCCTTGGGGAAACCCAGTTGCCTTCTTCAGACATGGAGCCTGATTTCCCCCATTTTTTGAAATATCCCAATTACAACCACCTACTTCCTCACTGTGATATAATCTAATTTATCCTATGCTAAAAGCTATTTAAGGTGACTAATAATTTGAATTGGACTTCAAAGACTGTATGGGAAAGATAGTAGATACAATACTACATTGTTTATAAAAAATGAATCCCTTGAGCCTAGAATGATTCATTCCTGACTTAACGTCTACAGATTGGAGTAAAAGCTGAATGGCGAGCCCATCAGGGTCGTATGGTCCTCTTCTTGGGAAACAAGAATACTGCAACACTTGATTCAGTTCAAGCGATAATACTATCTCCTACCCATCTAAAAATGGAGCTTGCATCAGTACCTGAGACTATTCCTCCCAGGGCTCAGGTAGACATGCGTTGGCTTTATTTTGTTTATTTCTATCCTTGCAATTTCGCATTTTGTTACCTTACCCCAGATTATGCCTGGGTTCTCTTTTGCTACAACAGAAATCCAAATTCTTTCTTGCAAAAAAACAAAAGAAAAACCTTGATATCTTTCTTCTTTCTATTCCATTTGCACAGGTTCAATGCCCACTTGAAGTTGTGAATCTTCGTCCTAGTAGGGATGTTGGTGTTCTTGACTTCTCATATAAGTTTGCAACCTCCATGGTACGTTTTGTCTTTGTCTTCTGGGGGATTTTTTTTTTGACTAATGTCAAAGGACTGTAACGTGCTGATGTCCATTTTGTGATTCACAGGTTAATGTTAAGCTCCGTCTCCCTGCTGTCTTGAATAAGTTTATGCAGCCAATACCGGTATCTGCGGAAGAATTTTTCCCTCAGTGGAGATCCCTTTCAGGACCGCCGTTGAAGCTCCAGGAAGTGGTGTGCTCCTCACTCCTCTTTTTTAGTATCTGTGTTTGTGCCATTGTTTCTTTTGTCCGCGTTTGTGAAATTTTTGTTCTCTGCAAAATGATTGCAACCTCACTTTATATTCTTTGCGTTCGTTTAGTACCTACTCCCTCCATTCCTACTTGAATGGATCATGGAGAAGTGGCATAATATTTTCGTTTAGTTCCTACTCCCTCCATTCCATCTTTTCAGGCCCTTGCACCATTCTTTTCTAGACATCTGTTTTTAGTAACTCTTCATTTTAAAAGTGGTAGAGGGACTCTGAGGGAGTACATGTTACTACAACAACAACAACAACAACCGAGTGCAAATCCCCATTAAATGGGGGTGCTCGGGTCAGTATGTACGCAACCTTGCCCCTGTTTAAGAAAATAGAGAGGCTGTTACTGTCCTCTTCAGTGAATCCGTTGAAGGGAGGCTCTGGGCAGATTGCAAGAAGTTTGCAATTCATTGTGCACTTCCTTCTTTCATTTAGCTTGTCCACATTGTATCTCTTGGTGAGCCAAAATGACATCGTCATACTTATAAGTCTGGAAATTTTCATCTGGTACTGTCGCTGCTTAATTTGAGCAGAGTTCTCGATGTCCTATATAAGTAGATATCAAAATAGGGTAAGTGTGAATACTATTTTCAAAATTTTCCTAACATTAAATATGATGTTGGAAACTTGAAAAATGACTCCGTCCTTTTTTTTTAAAATTTGTGTTGTGAGTAGTATATCCATTATCTATTGACCCACCTGCTCTCTTTGTTATGGTTGATGCTTGACATGCGGTAAAAAAAGTAGTTCCTCTTAATTACTGTTTGAGAAATGTGCTTCTGTGCTGGTGGTTCTTTCCTTCTGTTTGGCCTGCAATCTTTCTCAAAGCGTCCCAGCATCTTGTAGTATCAATGATGAAGTTACTTTTTTCAAGATGATTATTTTACCTCCAAATTTCACATGGAGTAAATTTTCTTCTGAGTGTTATCATTGTATTGTTTTGGGTTTGAGCCTATGTTGATGTTGCTTGTTGCCATTTTATTCATATTTTCTAATGGAAGAGGAGAGGAAGTGTGCTGCTGTCTGTGGATAGGCTGTATCTTCTAACTTAGAATATCAATAAAAAAAGGGATAAAAAGAGGAAACATGTCGTATTTATTAGGCATTGCATTAGGGAAAGTGTGATACATTGCCGTATGGTTTTGACTACGTGATTGATGGGTATGTTTTCTTATTCAACTTGGGATCCTAAATGGAGTAGTTCAAGGCGTTATCATTTGAGATGATTTGAATTATTGGTGGATTCAAGACAATTGTGCCTTAGCCAACTAACAGGACTGGGAAAAAAAGGTTTAGGATCAAAAGCATTCTCTTGTGCTTTTACCAACTGTCATCGGTTTAGTGTCAGGAGGAACTGTCTGCATTGTGGTTTGAGGCCTGGCTGAGTTTGTTATTGTTATATAACATTCAGACATGGAGATTTTATAGCTTACACGAGGAAAAAAAGAAAAGAAATCTTGGTCCCTTATATAACCTTCTCTTGTGTTGTTTTGCAGGTCAGAGGTGTTAGACCTATGTCTCTTATTGAGATGACAAATCTATTTAACAGCTGCCACTGGATGGTTTGTCCTGGACTTGTAAGTTCTTGAAGCCCCTTTACGTGCTCTTATTTTCTGAGAGAGCGATGTGATTTATCAAGTTACTCTTTTCAGGACCCAAATCCGAATAATTTGGTAGGGAGTACGACATTTTATTCAGAAAGCACAAGGGCCATGCTGTGCCTGGTATGATATTTGAAAGCCCTTTTCCTTTTTTCTGATTGTGGGGACAAATAGTTCCTGCTTCTAGTAATTGGTACCTGTGCTGAATGCTGGAGCTTTTGTACTTCAACTGTTGGTTGCGGTTGACATACTTTGGTAATTAGAATTATTTGTGCTGTACAGGTAAGAATAGAAACTGATCCTGCAGACAGAACTCAACTGCGCATGACAATAGGCTCGGGAGACCCTATGTTAACATACGAGTATGTGTTTGCTTGGTTCAAATAGTTTTTCTTTTAAGTTTACTCAAACTGGCTTAAATTGACAGGTTGGTTGTGTCACAGGTTGAAAGAATTTATTAAAGAGCAGTTAGTTGCCATCCCGGTGACTACCCGACCGCCAACAGCAGCGCCAGCGCCCCCAATGCCTGTACAGTCTACGAGTCCTGTAGCAGCATTGAATGATCCGGGGGCTTTGCTTGCTGGGTTGCTGTGAGATTACGCTGTTGATGTGTTGATAGTCTCTTAACTGATGTACATGTACAATTGATTGATACTGGCCCCAGATTTGTCAATTGATCGGAGGTTATACTTACGATGCCTGGGCTGGCCGAATTCAAGATTAGTCTATATGTGATAGGCTGCATATCCGGGTATAGAAGGGAGGAGCGGGGTGGTCTGAGATAGGGATTTTTTTTCGGTCGCAATTTCATTCTGCCACAGTGAGATTTCTTGTAGGGTGTGGTGGTGGGTTTTTCCCCTTCTGGTTTTCTTTTATCATTTATTTCCCTGTCATCATTGGCGGCCTTGTAATATGGTAGTGATTAGCCTGTATAAGAAATGGTCGTGCATTTATTTCTTTTACTATATATTTTTGGGGTGAGAAAGGGTGTTGTAAGAGAAATATTCAAAGTATAATTGGCATTTTTCCTTCAAAAGGCCGAGTTCTGAAGTGTAACCAGTATAAATAACCTTTTTTACAATTTATGTTATGTCTAGTTGAAATCTGTTTCAGAGCAACTTCATTAGTTAGGTATTGCCGTAATGGTATTTCTTCCAAGCAGCCCATTGTCAACATAAATGTTGAAGCAAAAAGCTAGAACACTGAGAAGCAGCTCCAATTACGGCTAGCGCAGATATTCATGTGCTTTACCAAGCGATGCTGCTGCACAGCTGCAAAAGGGGGTTGGGGGCGGTGGTGCCACCAGGGGAATAACAAAAAAATCTTGTCGAATGCGATTTTTATAGAGCACAACTCAGAGGGGAAAAACAGAAAAGGAAAAAGTCCCCGAGAAATATGCTGCCTCTCAACTTATTTCGTGGGGAAAAAAAGAAAAAAAAGGAAAGAAGGGAAAGGACTCCACATAATATATCTCTATCTCTACCATTATATAAAAGAGAGTCCATCACAACCCTAATCAAGAAACCCTAACCCTTTAATGAATAAAAATTGTTAAAAAAAAATTGAAATAAAAATCGTCAAAACTGGCCAGAATATAATTTGGGAAATGTTCTCTATACAGCAAGTCAATCAGCACATCACGGCAGTCAATAATTCTTCATCACATCTCCTATATTTCCTTTCCCCTTCAAAACAGCCTGTCCTACTAATATATCCCACCCAAAAAAAAACCTTTTGCAAATCATTCGCATATTCTCATCTCAAATTACTTCCCTTCCCAAAACTTTCTCATTTACTGTTGCCTTATTTGTTTTATTTCACAAAATCTTTGTTAATCAAATTTTCAAATTCAACTTAAATGATTGAGAAAGGCGGGATATGCGAATGCCATGATTTACAGCTGCTATAAATTGAGGAGTAATGTCATGGTTTCAGTCGCTCACACCCTCTTTTCTTATCGATTTATTATGGAAGAAAACAATCAGACAAAGTCAATGGAACTTTCGAGCATCACTGCATCACCATGCAAGAAAGGACATGGTTGTTGCTAGGGCTGTTAGGCTCTGGAAAACAGTTAGGGGAGACATTGAATTCATCCTACTGGATCATAAGGTAAACATACATCTATCGATCTATTTAATTTTTCTGTTTTATGATTTTGGTTTTGTGGATCTGTTTATGATTTTATTTTTGGATGTTTTTAAGTTGGATTATTTATATATTCAGTTTTACTGCTTTAGTTTGTGTTATTTGTTGTTTGTGTTATGAAGTGTTCATGTTCACTAAATATAAGAGTATGTATGTTGAGAGTAGTTTTCACTATGTCTCCAAGTTTTGATTATTTGTTTATGAATATATGTGGATGATATGATATCTGGATACTATAGCATTCTCTGTTCAATGATGACATGGTAGTTTTTTGACAATGATAAGCATTTTAAATAAAGGGATACAAATTGAATGAAATAAACTTGCTGAATTCGTTACGTACATTTTAAATAAAGGGATACAAATTGGAGAAAGATGACATTTTTGTTTAAGGATATATTCTACCGTGAAAAGTCTATACATCCTGCATCATATAAAATGTCACAGCATTTTTGATCAGATTCCTTTTAGTCTTTTACTATGAACTTGCAGTTAACACATATTGAAGTGTTTGTTAGTACCAAGTACACCTATGTGATCAAGGGTGAGTTACATTCTGTTGTAGGCCGACATCCATATAGTCAAAGTGACGATTGATAGTCTTGAGAAACTAATGTCTGGTTCTATGAAACTTGTAGAGACCACTTTTGCGGGTGTTAAGTCCGTGAGTATGACTCTTTTAGTCATCTTTCTAGCAATGATGAAAAAGCAATGCCATTTGATCTTGAGAATGTAATTGCTCTTGTGTCTTCTAACAAGTGTACTGATGTGTCTGAGCTACAGTCAAATGAGGTATCTAATCAAGATGGAAAAAAGTGCATTGGAAACTTTGGATGTTGCCAGAAGTAGAAAGGAGTACTACTGTTTGCAAAGCCGTGGTCACCCATATTTTGGTTAGCAATTCTTATGTTTGTTGTCAAAAACTATCTCTTTACAGCTTCAAAGAAGCTTCAATGAAAGTCGTGTCTTATTTGAGGTTTGCATCAACGATTTGCTCCCCCATATGTTTATCTGTATCTAAATGTAGTACATTTGGATTATCTAAAGAGACTGTTATCTGGAATTTATAACGTATACCTTTAATGTAAACTGAAGGAACAATATGTATAAAAAAAAGAAGTTTGACTTGCCATGTTACTCTTCTTTCTGGACCTGTGTTGCTAATAACATAGCTAAATAGTACGGAGTATAGGCGTTTGGTCTATGCAACACACTTGGGCTAAGACAACGGTCGTCACTGAAGAAAAGAGTTTTGATATATTTTTCTTTTCTTTGTTTACTAACAGGATAGTAGATGATTATCCTGATTATTTGTGTCTGATTATATAAGAACTACTGATATTCAGGCCTGTTTGGGTAATAGCATATAGTAGATAGCAGAAGCAGATAGCAGAAGCAGATAGCAGATTTGATTAGCAGATAATAGATAGCAGTTTCATAATTTGTGTTTGGTAAATTGGCAGATTGTTAGCAGATTGTGTGAAAATGTTAATGATACTATCTACTCTTTCAAAATGCTATTGTCAATAGCATATTGAAAATAGTAGATTGGTGGGTCAATATGCAATTGAATATGCTTGTTACCAAACACTACCAATAGTAGATTGACCAAGTCAAATCTACTAATTGGCCTAAATCTATTAAAAAAGAGTAGATTCCTCTTCTACCAAACAGGGCCTCAAGTTCAGAGGTGTACTTTCTTCCACTTTGTCAATTATAATTACTGGATTATAAATTTTCAATTCTCCACAGTTGTTCTCCACAGTTGTAATCAGGATATCGCTGAGAATCTGACCCCTTACATGCCCCCAAGGCCTCAATGCATGGTTTCAGTTATAGGCAGTCAACTGTTGATAGCCTTGTGTATGGTGAAGCCAGCTACCTTATAATTACTGACAAGACTCGAATCATGCTACATTGCTACTTGCTGATGGAAGTATGGAACAACTTCATCTAACTTTGCTGTGACAAACGATTTGAAGCAAGAAGATAGTAGTAGATCAACACCTCTTAAGGATGGTACCATACTTAATGTGGTTAAAGATGATGCTCCGTTTGTGGACGAGTCAAAAATTGTCACTTAAGCACAGATATTGGTCTATAACAAGAAATAATTATTGTTTCCAGAGTAGCTTGGAGCCTTGGACAACATGTTACTTATATTCAGCTGCTTTACATTCATGAGACATAAGAACAGTGTACATTCATGAGAAGACCACCTCAAATATATAAGGGTTATCCCTTTAGCTGCTGTACAAGTGCTTTAGCTGCTGTACAAGTGCTTTAGGTGTCAAAAGCAAGTGTACTTTTATGCAGTCATGTTCAACAAATTTGCTGAATATCATAAACTGCAATGTTAAAATCTTCTTTAAAAGCTGGACATAAGAAAAGTGTTTCATTTCTGCTTACATATATTACTCCCACTCCAATGCTCAAGTAAGCACTTTCAGCAGCAATAACTGCATTAATTCTCCTTTAAAAAAACACTATATTAATTCTAGCATTGCTTTTCTTACTTCAAATAAATTGACAATCTTTGAAAATCTAATACCGAAACGCGGCAATGCTTGGATTTTCATAACAACTATGTTTTTTTTCTCTTAAAAAATGATGTTGATGCATTAATACAGTATGTTCTTACCTTTTCAATTATCGATTAAATTATATATTAATGTTGCTATGTTCTACAAAGATAACAATCAACCAACTAATTTATACATTAATTTCTTTTTGTCAATAATATAAATTTTAAATTCATTATCATCGAATATATCGCCACTTTGTACATGCAATCTTATCAATAGCACATAAATACTTGAAATAAAATAATATAAGTAAAAAAATTAAATTTAAATTTAATTATCTGTTTTGATTAATTAAATTAATACAAAATATATTAAAGCTAAATCAAAATATTTTTACAATTATTTTTGTGTAATTTTTTATCAACACACCCCGTGCATCGCACGGGTTTCAAACTAGTATATATAATAAACGAAAGAAAGTAACCCCTTAGGGCTTTAGGGTTGCGTACTTGCGTAACATAGTATCATTGAGTTTGTGGTTCTTCGGTTCATCCACAAATTGTTGGATCAATGATACAATGGAAATGAGTTACACTGATATTTTGCAGAAAAAGGATGAACTTCAGGATAAATTACAGACTGCAGAGGCATGTATTGAGGAGCCAAGCGTGATAAGTGCAGACTGGAG
>ONZK01003546.1:4409-21986 GCA_900322385.1 Pharnaceum exiguum
GTCTTTTGGTAGGTCTCTTATCTGAGAGAGGAAACCCTAAATAAGTACCCAAATCAGTACTAATAGGGGTATCCAGGCCAATAGCAAAGGCATTTTTAACATCAAGTGGAGTATTAGAAGAGAAACAAAGCTTTGATTTCCTACTATTAATAGTTTGGCCTGATAAATTACTGAAGTTATTAAGAATGTTGATGACTGAATTTAGAGTGATATCATCAGTTTGGCCAAAAAGGATTAAATCATCAGCAAAAAGGATTAATGTGACCTACATCCACGGGCGAAGGGAGGAGAGATATTATTAATGGTGTAAGTGGGAGTACAAGAATTGAGAGCATACAAAGTATCAAGAGCTCTCAAATAATAAGGAGGAGACTAGTTGTATGAATTAACCTAACCCTAACAATATATACTTGACGTATATATATACTAGTACATAAATAAATATATGAGTCGGTCAAGACTTAATAAAGTCCGAAACAAAAACAAGCTTCGCTTGTTTCCCGTAGTACCATATCACGTACAATTAAAGAGTAAACTTAGGAAACTTCCCAAAGTGCAATCACACTATATTCCTAACTGATGCCTCGTACGAATCCGTAAAGGAATAAAATATCAAGGCAATAAACTAACAATCTCCACCTTTGACTTAAATCAAAACGAAATCACGAATCACCAAACAAGCTCCTCCATCTCCAAATGTCCCCTTAAGGGACCCAAGCTCAATGAGCAGAAAGTCCAACTAAGTCCACACACAATGTGTACTTAGTTGCGAGTACCGGCTTAGTCAACATAATAGCCCTACCACCATAGCAAAAGACATACCCAAAACTAGACTGATCGTCATCCAAGTCTCCTGCATACTTAGAGTCGCAGTAACTATCTATCCCAAATGTAGTATTACCAAGGTTAAAACGATCATCTGCGGAATCAATATGATCGGCAACACATAGAGCATAGGCCGCACAATCAAAATCGTCAAATTTCTTTGGACGAATAATCGGCCTTCTATCTCTGTACTTCGCAATAGAGTAAGGTCTTTCAGTTGGTTGAGATGTAGAAACTTCACTCTCAGTTCATGTGAAGTATTATCAACAGGCTCCACCTGCTTCTGAACATTGTGGGATGTACCTGAAATAGTAATCTCAAAAGAACCTTCCTCTTTCGGGTTCAACATTGCACATTCATCAAATTTCACATCTCTAGAATGTACAAATTTACTAAGCTTACCATCCCAAATTCTATACCCCTTAATCCTATCACCATAACCCATGAAAACACCTTTACGAGCTCTAGGCTCAAGTTTATCTTGTTTCACATAATAGTAGGCAGGACAACCAAAAACTTTCAAATTAGAATAGTCAGAAGGTTTTCCATACCATACCTCATTGGGTATTTTCAGATCAAGGACGAATGAGGAGACCGGTTAATCAAATGGCACGCAGTGTTAACCGCTTCAGCCTAAAAAGTCTTCCCCAATTGGGCATTAAACAACATGCACTTAGCACGTTCAAGAAGTGTCTTGTTCATCCTCTCAGCCACACTGTTCTGTTGAGGCCGCCCGGCATTCGTACGATGCCACCTAATACCATTCTTCTTGCAGTATTCCGTAAACTTATCTTCAACAAACTCCAAACCATTATCAGTTCTCAGAACTTTGATATACCGCTCAGTCTGCTTCTCAATCATAATTTTCCAATACAAAAACTTGTCAAAACCTTCATTTTTATGCTTGAGAAAATAGACCCACACCTTCCTGGAGTAATCATCAATAAAAGTCAATAAATACTGCTTTTGTCCTTTCAAAGATGGCCTCTTTGAAGGACCCCATAAATCAGAATGTATGTAATCGAGCTGACCCTTTGTGTTATGGATAGCCTTCGAGAAACTCACACGTTTGTGCTTCCCAGAAACACAATAATCACAGAAGTTCATATTTGTGGTCTTATCACCATACAAGAGACCTCGCTTACTCAAGATAGTCATGCTTTTCTCACTCATATGACCAAGTCTCATATGCCACAACTTTGTGGTATCATCATCAGAGAGACCTGTAGAAACTGCAGCAGCAGTACCTGTAACTGTCGAACCCTGCAAGACGTATAAGGAGCCAATTTTCGTGCCTTTCATCAAGACACGATCACCACGGACAACACGAATAACTCCACCTTCACCCAAACACTTGCACCCATTTGCATCAAGGGTGCCCAAAGAGATAAGATTCTTCCTCATTGTAGGAACATGACGAACATCAGACAAAGTTCTAACCACGCCATCAAACATCTTGATCTTAACGGTACCAAGACCAACAACTTTGCAAGATGCATCATTACCCATCAAAACATTACCACCATCAAAAGGTTCATATGTGGAAAACAAAGATTTGTTGGGACAAATATGGTAAGAACAACCAGAGTCAAGTATCCAATCAGAACTAGCATTAATCTTAACACTAGAAGCAACCAAAGCATCAGAATCATCATCATCAAAAGTGACATTAGCGGAGTCGTTACTGTCCTTAGAGTCGTTCCCTTCACTCTCAAGTTTTCTCTTAAGCTTGAAACACTCAGATTTAATGTGGCCCTTAATGTGACACTAATTACAAGTTCTAGTCTTATTATTACTAGAACGGTTCTTCTTAGGTGGGTCCTTTTGATTAGACCTACCACGAACTACCAAGCCTTCACCACTAGTTGAATCTTCAGATTTAGTCACAAGAGAATTATCAATTAACTCACGTTGAGACAATGCATTAGCAACATCCTCACTGGTCAATTCATCATGACCATATATCATAGTCTCACGAAAGTGTTTGTAAGACTTAGGTAGTGCACACAAGAGATTAATTGCAATATCCTCATCATTCAATTCAACATCAATATTTTACAAATCCATAACAATGAAGAAAAATTCATCAAGAAAAGGCTTAACCGGGTTACTTTCACTGAGACGAAGATCGTGTAGTCTACTCTTTAATAGTAGACGGTTCGAAACGCTCTTTGTCATGTAGAGAGACTCTAACTTAATTTAACCATAACCCGGCAGTAGTAGTCTCCTTAACCACTTCCCTCAACACCGTCAAACTTAGATACAACTGTATCAAAGATAAAACCTTCAAATCTAACTCTTCCCATTGCTCTTCGGTCATACCATCAGGTTTCTTACCAAGAGCCTTGTGTAAACCTTGTTGAACAAGAATTGCCTTCATCCGCAATTTCCATAAACCAAAATTAATTGACTTGTCAAATTTCTCCACCTCAAACTTAGTTGTAGCCATGGCGAAAATAAGGGATTCAAAACAACACCAATAATCTGGCTCTAGATACCAATTGTTAGGATCGGGACACCCCAAATATTAAACCATGTAGGCTAAACAACTAAACAATACCAAATAAGATGCAAGAAAATAATAGTGGAAATAATTGAAGATAATAACACAAGGATTTACGTGGTTCGGTCAATGTGGCCTACATCCACGGGCGAAGGGAGGAGAGTTATTATTAATGGTGTAAGTGGGAGTACAAGAATTAAGAGCATACAAAGTATAAAGATCTCTCAAATAATAAGGAGGAGGCTAGTTATATGAATTAACCTAACCCTAACAATATATACTTGACGTATATATATACTAGTACATAAATAAATATATGAGTTGGTCAAGACTTAATAAAGTCCGAAACAAAAACAAGCTTCGCTTGTTTCCCGTAGTACCAAGTCACGTACAATTAAAGAGTAGACTCAGGAAACTTCCCAAAGTGCAATCACACTATATTCCTAACTGATGCCTCGTACGAATCCGTAAAGGAATAAAATATCAAGGCAATAAACTAACAGTTTTTTTCTTAAAATTTGGGTTTTGAATAATGGATGCGGGTTGAGTGGTGGCAACTACGGCGATGACGGGGAGATGGCGGTGAAGATGGCGACGGGGTGAAGAAGTCGACGGAAAGTGGTTGCGTGTGGTGGAGGTGGTTATGGGTAGGTGGGAGGAGAATGTAATTGTTGGTGAGGAGAGAGCAAAGGGGTAATGGGTCTTTTGTCATTTTTCTTTTTCTTTTTTGTGTAGGGAGTATGTAGCTCCTTACAACCACTTGTAGGATAGAAATTGCCAGGATTTGTTAATGGGTATTGGGATTAAAGGAGAAAATATAGTTATCCTTTGTTTGTTACATGAAATTTGGGACAAGGATAATTTAAAAAAAAAAATCCCTCCCAAAATACATGCCCTCACTGGGATAGAAATGGTGGTATACTAGTACTATGAGTCAATAATCTCAATCTCAATCTCCTTCTATAACATCCATTAACAAAATAAGGGAATAGTAAGTTAGTAACCAATGTCCAAGCAACTCCATACCGTTTAAACGAGGTTTCGAATTTGAATCTCAGCGTCAGAGACCCTCATTGGGAGACTCACTCACCACATGCAGGTGTGCGACCTGGGTCGGGTCCGGATGTAATTGGAGCAAAGCTTCGGTGAACCGGGAATAAAAAAATAAGGGACTAGTAAAAAGTTGATCTACAATCTCAATCCCCTCTCCCTAATCCCTTGTACCAAATTAGGTGCAAGGGCTTTTGAAGATGTATTTTTCATCCACAAAAAATTGTATGAACCCTTTTCATATATAAAGTTGGGTATTAATGACGACTCGTGTAACCATTAATGTTCCCTCGGGTAAATATTAGTGATCACTTGGATAAACATTTACATCTTTCCACCCAGTCTCATATATGAAACAGATCACACAAATCTTTACAATGCACAACTCGGGGAAAAAATAAATAGAAAAGGAAAAAGGAGCCGAGAAATATGCTGCTTCTCCTCTAATTTCTTGGGGGTGAAAAAAAAACAAACAATAAAAGAAAGGACGGGACTTCACAAAGTCTAAGGGCATCTTTATTGGACATACTTGACATAGTCTCAAGTAATAAAGTCTCAACTTCAGACTCATATGATATTTTTCACATTATTGGGAGTATTTAGTTGATACTTTTCAAAGTTTTAACATTTTATTTATTTATTACATATAATCAAAATTATATATGAGTCTCAACTTTGGTATGTCATTCCAAATACTCAACCTCATACTTTCTCTAAGTCTCAAATAAAAGGACCCACATTATTGGTAAATTTGCAAAATCTTAACATAAGACCTTAGTGGGTATGTCCAATAAAGATGCCCCTTAGTAATGACCTAATAGAGTGTCATAGAGGAGAGTGAGTGCATTTCTTTGGGTTATTGAGTCATGAGGGATATTTTTTTGACCAAATAGGAGCAAGAGTCAGATTTGAGTCCCAAATCCCTTATAAAGTCATGGTGCACAAGTTGTGATCAATCTAGTTTTTTTTCTACTTTTGTGATCTCAAATTTGCTGTAATTTGAGAACATGCCTCGTTCATTATTGTGAGCAAAAATGAATTGAGTTATGAAATGAGATCATGAGAGAGAGTGGAATGATAGAGATTCATGACTTGGGTATTACAATGTCATTACTGCTAATGCTTAGGGCTTTAGGGTTGCATAACACGGAGGCCAAGAATAATAAAACCAGGCCAACAAACATGTCAATGGATAGACTCTCTGATCTTCCAGAAAATATTCTACACCGAATTCTGTCTTTTCTACCGCCGGAGGATGCAATGGTGACAACCAGGCTTTCTAGGGCATGGAGGAATGTGTGGATTGGCCTCCCGTGTTTGAACATGGGAAAAAGTCTATTTGACGGACGTCTAGATAGGCGATTTACAACTGCTCTACCTACTTGGAGACACGGACCTGTATCGGAGGAGCTGAAGCACCAATATGTAATTTTCATGGAGCAAACCCTGAGAAAGAGGTTACAAAGTAACATTGCCTATGTCGAAAAGGTCTCCTTATACTTACCATCATTAAAAATATTGCATAGTCAAGCTTCAGCTATATTAGACCATTGCATGAAACTTGCGTTTCTCAAATTACATGTTGATGAGCTAGAGTTTGAGATTGATATAACCTATGATGGTTATGTGGAACGTAAATCACCATATAAATTTCCTATTCATAAGGTTCCAGTACGAGCAGCCCCTCTACCTTTAAAGCGACTCTCATTAACAGGGGTTGCATTAGACCCCAAAATGATCCATTTCTTAGCCAAACATTGTCCTTTGATAAAGAAACTTCAGTTTTGTGGGTGTAGTCCATTACAAGTGTTTGAAGTAATCGACTTTCCCCAGTTGTCTGAGTTTGTTTTGCTCTACGATAAATCGTCCGAGTTATGCATCCATGCGCCAAATCTAAATTTCTTGAAGTACCAGGGCAATGAAGGAGGTCAATGTGAAATTGACGTTTCTACCTGCAGAAGCTTGAAAAGAATAGATATAAGCACAGCCAAGTTCTGCCTAAAACGGCATTCTGCTATTCTTTCAGTGGTGGAAGATTTGGCGCTCTCAGACTGTGGTATTGGAACAATTATTGGCATCTCAAGTAACAGTTTGAAGTCTTTGAGCCTAAATGATGTTGATGAGGTGAATATTGACGCTCCTAATCTGAAGTATTTGACTATTGACGGTATCATGAAAAGCTCTTCAAAGTTGATGTTGAGTCATTCATCTCTAGAGATGATCACGATCCAGGCATGTCCATCAGAGTATATCCAAAATATCCGTAACACTTGTCTTCCAGCAAGCATTAGTCCTTGCAAAATTTTGAAGATTATTCTTCTCAGCGGTAATGTGGCAGATAGTAAGGTAATGCTAACCATTTGGTGTTGCTCATCCCAATTGCACTTCAATTCAATGCAACATTTTATGTTGACACTTTGATTTGCTGATTTTTTAAACAGGCTCTAATAAACATGCCAGAGAAGGTGTTAAAAGCCAACAGCCCCCTTTATGATTTCAAGCACTTGATCCTACATTTTAGCCATCCAACAACAGCGTATAGGTGGTGTCATGATCTTGGACCTAGCATCACTGAATTTCTTCGATCTTTTCTTTGGGTTTCCAAGCGTCTTCTGAGTATATCAATTAGTGCCAAGGAGGCTGCGCTGAGAACTTTTAAGGTACGTACTTATCAGGTCATCAGTAAGCACACTTAAAATCTGGTTTCGGAATAAGAATAATTTGATGTACTAATAAAGGGATCCAGGGAGACGTCCCATGGTGTGTACTATTTGCAGACGATATTGTTTTGGTCGACAAGACGTATGCTTTAAGTCAATGCCAAGTTGGAAGTATGGAGGGACAACTTGGAATCGAGAGGACTGAGGTTGACTAGAATGAAAAGTACGTGAGTATATCCGCAGCAAATTTAGCGGCGTGGGGCAGTTGGATGGCGTGAGTATTGGTTCGGATGGTATTCACAGAGTTGAGCATTTCAAGTACCTTGGGTCGTACTTACAATGCAATGGGGAGATCGATGATTATATCACTCATCGTATCTCAGCGGGGTGGCTGAAGTGGAGGGGCGCATCAGATGTGTGACAAGAAGATCCCGCTTAAACTCAAAGCGGATTTATAAAGCAACAGTTCGAACATCGACCAGCGATGTTGTACGGAGCCGAATGTTGGCTAACTACGAAGATTCAAAAACAGAATTAGCAGTTGTAGAGATGTGAATGCTCCGTTGGATGTGCGGTCTGATTAGACTGGACATGATTAGAAATGAGTTGGTCAGAGTAAAGTTGAGAGTGGTTCCTTTCGTAGATAAGATGCGAGAGATCAGGCTATAATGGTTTGGCCATGTCAGGAGGAGAGGCCCAGATACACCGGTGCGTAGGTGCGAAAACATGGTTGTGAATGCGGTTAGAAGGATAGGCATGCCGAAGAAGAGTTGGGGAAAATGTGTTATACATGATATGACTAACCTATCACTTAGTGAGGACATGGCCTTTGATAGGAGATCTGGTAGAATGAGAACTAAGGTTATTGATTTTTAGTGTACGGTAGATCTGTTAGTATAGAGTGTAGTGTTCGTTCGTAAGGATTTGGTTTGTCTAATCGTTTATATTGTGCATGTTGGGCTCGTACTTTACAGGGTAGTTGTCGTCTTGCCTGCTAATTTTGTGTTTTTTATATGCTTTACTTATGTGTTACTTGGGCTTTCCATGTTTATGTGCGACTTTATGTTTTATGGTTACATTCGTTTCTAACGATTTTTCACTGCAGGAACAAATGTTTTATAGTTAAGTTACATTGGTTTTTAACAATTTTTCATTACAGACACAGAGAGGTTCTCATAAAGGTAGTAAATGGGTCATTCTAGAAACAGTCTCCCGATTTTTCGGGGTAAGAATGTGTACATCAAACTCCTTCATTACCCCATATGAGATGGGATTAGAATGAGCTGTTGTTGATGATGTATCGAATCTTGGGAACAAGAACAGTGTGATTTCGACCCTATCTAACAAGATTAATATTTTTGTGTTGGTATGTTTCAGTTCAAATACTACGATACAAATCATGACGTCGTAAGGATAAAGAAGTGTCGCCGTTGCAAATCACTTCCGGAACAGTGTTGGAAGCATCAGTTACAAGAAGTAACTATCGAAAAACATATCAGAGCCGACGCAAGTGACGAGGGTGATGAAACGATGGAAGCTTTTGATACAAGAGTACAAGATTTCTTCGAGATGGCAAGAGAAGGCAATAAGATTATTGTATCAAATTTGAATAGTGTTTGTTAGTTCTCCGTCTTGCTTAGCTAACTACGATGTTACTTTCACGAATCAATACCGTTCCCTTTATGAAGTTCTCAGCTTAATTTGGAGTATCATATTTATATGCAATAAAATTTTCAAAACATTTACAGCCGAAATTTATGTTTTATGTTTCGATTGCATGTTTTAGAAGGTCTAGAGTGGAGCTTGGAGGTGATAATGAGACTCTCCGTTTTAAGAGTTGCTCGAGCTAGACTCGGTCAAGACTCGGCTCAAGTGAGCCCGGATCGACTTGATGTCTCTGATGAATAAGAGCTCATGAGCCAACCAAAGCTCTGCTCAAAAAGCGACGTGAGCTAATATATTAAGATAAAAAATAGAACGAAAAATTGTTGATAGACTCCTTTTATATACCAAAGTTTGTATTGACACCCCTTTTATGTTCAAATTTGTTAGCACATCCCTTCAAATTTAAAAGTGTTGTTTAGACACCCCAAAATTGATTATTTGACCAAAAATTAACACGAAATTCCCATTTTACCCATATTTGACTTCTATTGTGGTTCTGTAGGAGGGAATTCGTGTATTTGGACTTGCACTCAAACTCTCCCCCTTCAAGTCACGTGTACTCACACAGGGGCAATTTGGGAAGTTTACCTTGACTTTTGGTTGAAAATCTCATTTAGAGGTGTCTAAACAACACTTTAAGGTTTGTGGGGGTATTCTTACAAAATGTGTTATAAAAGGCGTGCCACTACAAAATTAAACATATAAAGGGGTGCCCCAACAATTTTGCCAAACAATTAATCAAGAAGTTCAGTATACTTATTAGAAATTCAGCTCAATTGAAAAGAACAACTTAAATTTACTAGCTCTACTTTGATTATTGGTGACAATAATTTCATCATTATATTAGTGACCTTTCAATTACCTATTGCATATACAAAAAAAATCACAGAAATTTTTTCCTCATTAAATCTTTGGTACACCTGGTGTTTTTTTTTAACATATTATTCTAACAAGATATTGTTAGTCACATTATAAATACCATTAATCAGTACCTTTATTATTAGTTACAAATTCACCCAGTGTAAGTTTACAAACGATATCTTAAAGACTTGTTGATTTTTTACGCATCAAATGCTGAAATTTCCTAAAACACCCTTTTCCAAAAAAAAGACATAGACATGTTAAAGGAATATTAATCCAAAATTTTGAATGAGGCAAAATCGGAAGAAAGCTTGTAACGTGTTTTTTTTATATAACGTGTTACCAAAAAAGAAGAAAAAAAACTCATTTGAAAGCGAGGTCAATGCCATGAAACAATTTAGATAAATGAGTGTTTTACCAAAATAGGGTGAAAAATAATCTTAATTCCCTAATTAGGTTAGCTTTGAAATTTATTCCTGATATGGTGTCCACGTAGGATCGGGTATCTCAAACCATTTTTTTTTTTGTATTTTGATTTAATTAAATATAAGCTAAAAAAAAAGAAGGACAAAGC
This sequence comes from Pharnaceum exiguum, assembly GCA_900322385.1. Taxonomy (NCBI): domain Eukaryota; kingdom Viridiplantae; phylum Streptophyta; class Magnoliopsida; order Caryophyllales; family Molluginaceae; genus Pharnaceum; species Pharnaceum exiguum. The sequence continues at coordinate 14,548 of ONZK01003546.1, forward strand.
AAATAAATTAAACTGCCGACCTAGTGCCTACAGTGAGAAGACTAACCGAACCGAATCATAAATTAAACAAGAATGATGGCATACACAAGAGTGTTGATGCTTATGTGACTCTGCTACTTCAGTTCATCTATTTGAGCTATAAACAATCGTTATCATGGATATACAACACTTAATAATCAGGTTTAATAACTGGGAACATGCGCCTAGTTTCTCATTACATATTTTTCAAAACGGATGAACAGGGTTAGATTGATTATTCTTACTGCCTTCATTTTGGTTGGATTGGTACGTGTTGCTGCTAGCTATGACCTTACAGTTTATGGAAATGAAATCAACTGGTGAGTTTGTTTGTTCGCTACAGTTGCATTAGTGCACAGAAAAAAGAGAGGGAAGAAGAAAGGAACACTGAATTGAGAGCAGCGCACAAAAAATTTATCGCTTTTTCTTTTTTTTGGAACACTGAATTGAGAGCAGCGCACGAAAAATTTATCGCTTTTTCTTTTTTTTGTTTTGTTTTGCTTATTTAATTAACTCAAAATACAAATTAAAAAAAGGTTTGGGATATCCTATCCTACATGAACACCATTTGAGGAATAAATTTCAAACCTAACCTAATTGGGGAATAAAAATATTTTTCACCCTATTTCAGTATCTCACTCAACAATTTAGTCCAAGACTGAGCCACTCCATACACCTCCATCACGGGCATCACCCATATTTCAAAACAAGTTGTTATTAAATGTAGGCAAAATTGTTGGGAATAATCCATACTTAGGCCGAATAATCAGGAATAATCCCTACTTGGAAAATAGTTGGGAATAATCCCTACTTGGCCACCCGTAGCCAGCAGTGGTCCCTTGGTCACCGGAGATGGATTTTCCTACCATATACTGTACACGTGTCATAAAAACACATGCCATACGCTGAGTTGGGAGTATGAATACGTACATGTACAGAAATATACTGTACACGTGGCATGTGTTTGTGCCACATGTACAGCATATGGCCGGAAAACCCATCTCCGGTGACCAAGGGACCACTGTAGACTACGGGTGGCCAAGTAGGGATTATTCCCAGCTATTTCCCAAGTAGGGATTATTCCTGATTATTCGACCCAAGTAGGGATTATTCCCAACAATTTTCCTTAAATGTAAGCATCCGTTTAAATTGGCCAATCTTACTACCTCACGTGGATCAGATAATTTTGCCTTAAATGTAGGCAATGGCATCTCTTGATACTTCAGAGTAGAAAGATCAAAGCGCCAGAAACTCTATTTTTGACAGAAGTGTCAACTAATAACCTAATATTAATTTATTTTAATTTTTATTTGATTTACTAATCTTTTCACAAATTAAATGTGACGGGAAAGAAGAACCAGCAACTAACCCAACCGTGTCTACTTAAGGTTTGCAAATAAAAAAAATAGTGAAAATTGACTATATTGTTATTTTGGGAATAAGAATTGTCAAATTGTTATCTATTGGTAAATACTTTGTCCAATATTAATGCTATTCTAGCAAAAACCTCTTTGAAAGCATTTGGTGATCACTAGACAGACAAGTACACACAAAAACACAGTGCCCGTCTGCCACACATATCTCACATAACAGTATAACACCCTCGATCTCTTACCAATTCACCTGTTATTCTCTGTCCACGTCTCTTCAAAGAGGTATGTTAATGTTACAGTAGTAACAGTACTCTAATTTACTGAAGTTCCCGTCTCTCAGTCTCATCTAAAAAGGTGTTAAAACGGAAGTTAGTTCGATCAGCTTGTTGAGTTTACTATTCATGCATTGATATATAATCTTTATTTCTGAAATTAGTTAAAGATAAGGTGTTTGACTTTTCTTGAGTGAACCACAACATCATATTATCTTACTTTTATCTCAACCTGTAGCTGCCTAGCTAGCTGGTGTCTTAGAGAGCTCCACTGAGTTGATACTATATCATATCCCTTTGCAGTTGCATGCCATATACGGAGTACTTGAGCTCTAAGGTAAAATCTTTCATTAACGTATTGATTGATTATATATCCTCCAAAAGAAACAATTGTCTTACATGTTATATGAGATTGGTTCTTGGGTTCCTGTTCTGAACTTCTGATCATAGTTTTGGCTGTCAAAAAGGAGCCATTAGCTAGATAATACTTGCACAAAACCTCATGTTTATTCAGGTCTCTCCTGCATGTTTTTTCATGCCTGTATGCGATTGTCCAAAGTCTGTAAATGCTGATAACTACAGATGAAACTTGTTATTACAAGTTTTGGGAAGATGAACTTGAATATAATTGTCAAAAGTCTGTAGAAGCAGCTGATATTTAAAGGTGAAACCTGTTGTTATTAGTTTTGGGTAGATGAAACCAAAGAAGTGACTTTTTGGATTTTGTTAAAAGGAAAAGATAACAAGACTGCAGGGGTTGATGGACGCGACAGGTGCTGTATCAGCAGCACGAGCACCATTACTGGCCTTCTTGCGACTATCCCATCCGCAAGTCCATCAACATTGTTTCTGGAACAAGTATCAAATCAAAAATAATGTAAACCACAGCCGAAGTAACCTCAGATTATCTCATCAGAAGTCAGTAGCAGCATCTTCTACGGCTACCAGCGAAAGCAGCAGCAATTCTATCAGCAGCGACAAGGACAATGTGCTGGTTCTGGAGGTCAGTGAAATTAAACAGCGGTCTCGTAAGTGGCAATGGCGTGGGCAGTACTCCATAACATACTTCGTTCAAGAACCTGCAGTTGAGGAAAGATTAAGTAATGGACAGTCTCAGCCTCCATTGGTCCTTGTTCATGGCTTCGGTGCTTCTATTTCTCACTGGCGCAGGTCACTCTCTTTACCTAACACTGTCCATTTTCAGATTGCAACTTTTCATGCATTAGAAGTTTAAATTGAAAGTGACCAGATCCTTTAATTTCCTGCCAAAGCTCTTCTATCATCCTGTAACAGAAGTGCAGGAAGTAATAAGCAACATGAAGATTGGAAATTTGGGATGAAAAACCTGACCTTCTGTTAGATCCTATTTTCAGCCATAATTCAATTCTGTACATTCACCATGATAAGATCCTCACATGAAAAAGGTTTCGTTTAAATTCAGCGCAGTTGTAATAGTCCCCTGGTAGCCGAGTCTTAGGGAGCTAGTAATTGGTCTAAGAGTGCTTGTCCTACCAGATGAATTTTAGGACATTGACAACCTTTGGTATATCTGACATCAAGATGATATATCATATATCCATTCTTGTTTAAAGTTTTCACATGTCACGCAATGAGCTAAGCCCCTGCAGGGATTAAGGAGTAGATGAAAGAAGACGAGAATAGTGTAGTATGAGAGTGACATCGTTTTTTAGGTGCTTGCAGGAATATTATGACGCTGGCCCAAAATAACAAAGTTTATGCAATTGATCTTCTTGGTTTTGGTTCTTCGGACAAGCCAGCAGACTTTTCTTACACTATGGAAACCTGGTCGGAGGTATGTTTGTAGTAAAGCTTAAAAGCTTCTTCTTCTTGTGAATACCCTATTTAAGTATGTAGTCATTGCAGATTACCCCAGTTGGCTCATTTTCAACAGTTGCTGCTGGATTTCGTGAATGAAGTAGTCCAGGAGCCAGCTGTTTTGATAGGGAACTCTGTAGGAAGTCTGGCTTGCGTGATTTCTGCTTCAGGTGCGCAAATATGTCTGTCCAATGAGTATATGGCCAGAACTTGTGCATTTGAATTATCTTGAAAGTCAATCATTACTTCTGCTCACTTCATTAGTTTTGTCCAGAATCTCCCTTGGTCAAAGGACTTGTCCTGTTGAACTGTTCCGGTGGGATGAACAACAAAGCAATTGTCGATGATTGGAGGATCAAGTTACTTTTACCTTTGCTTTGGTTCATTGACTTCCTCTTGAGACAAAGACCTATCGCTTCAGCCATCTTTGATCGTGTAAAGCAAAGGTATCATTGTTTTCTTGTGTTTGATGGTAAGACTTCAATGAGTTCAATTGGCCCTGACAGATTTTGACTACAGAGAAAATCTCCGAAACATCTTGGCTTCTGTCTATTCAAACAAAGAATCAGTTGATGACACGTTGGTTGAGGTATGTTCTTATTCATTTGTGGCCCGTCCACCTCTGTGTTTGGTGGCATCTTCTGCAAGTTTTCAAATGACATACCTTGTTCTTTAAAAGAAAGTAAGAAACTGTCTGTGTTGGTGCTGGCTTCAGTAAGCCTCATGTTTAGCCCCTCCTTAAGCTTTGTTTGCTTACCTATGGAAGCTTGGGCCTCAATAGACATTACTTGTTGTGTCTCCGCTCAAAAAAATTGTCATGTTTCATCTTCTTCAGTTATTAAGGTGTGTTGATTTTGCTTTATATGGCAAGCGCAGATCATCCGGGAACCTGCAGATGCTGAAGGTGCACTTGATGCTTTCGTTTCAACTGTGACAGGCCCCCCAGGGCCAAGTCCAATCATGCTGATGCCCAGAATATCAATCCCTGTTCTGGTTTTGTGGGGCGATCAAGATCCATTCACACCTCGTGATGGACCTGTTGGCAAATACTTCACTTCTCTACCAGCAGTGCAACCTAATGTTTCTCTCTTCGTCCTGGAAGGCGTCGGACACTGTCCACATGACGATAGACCAGATTTGGTACATGAAAAGTTGCTGCCATGGTTGGCTAATCTTTCATCTGCTTAGACAGTTGTCGCAGTCAGCTACTTGCGGTTTCCTCACTGATCCGTTGAGTGCAGTACCAACTACCAAATCAACAAAGTGAAGGACTGATAATGCAAAGCAGAGTATTTTGTTGTTTTTCCGTTTGTTGAGAAGGAAAGAACCCAAGGAGGCGTACAAATATAGTTATGGGCGAGGCATGAAACTGCAGAATTTTTCCGAACGCACGCCAAGGTTGTCATAGATCTGCGTGTCTTTCGAAGTAATTGTATAGCATGTACAGAAACCGTCTCCATGTATCAAGTAATGAATCAACAAGGTACACAATTTCCGTAATGTAAAACGTACTGTAAGAGTATATCGTGCCTCTCAGAGCAAATATAAAATCTGCTTGACATCACAGGGTACGACATAAAGTAGCCCAACCCAACCCCAAAGTCCTATATTATCTATGTGAACAAGTGAGCACACTCAAGCATAGCTTTGAGATCAGTGTCTTGAGACTAAAGAACCCCCTCCATCAGCACAGACCTCAACAGCTTTAGTGTGAAAAACACCAGGACTTCGACTGGATAAATAATCAACAAGTAGCTAATTCCCAACACCAACTTTTGCTTCTCGGCCAACAGATCCTCAAAGCACCAGCACCATTTTGCATCAAACATATGCACATCTATTCAACTTGATTTAAACAAATGGCTAACCCATCCACAATTTCAACACTCTATCTTTGCCACCAGATGCCACCTTCTCCCCATCTGGACTCCAATCCACAGCAAAAACCTGTACAATCAGGTGAAGATCATTTGTCATGTACTACGTGAAGGATATCGAGGAAAACCACAACGAATTGGAGATATATTACGATTGTACCTCATCTGCATGGCCAGGGAGGTCCTGTTTCAGCTTTCGTGTCCGAATATCCCAAATCTAAGAGAAGCAACAAAAAAAGTCTAAGATGCCATATTTAAACCAGCAAGTGAAAAATTTGAAATCATGCAAAATAAATAAATTTCATAAACATTCAATTTAAAAGACCTAGAAAAGCTTTCTGACTCTTGTACCTCCGTATTTATTCTATCGCAAAAAGGCAAATTAATAAATACCAAAATTCAGTTCACTCTTCCTCTTCCATAAGAAATGAATCAAAATTTTGTTTATGCACTCATCTGCCAGCTTTATACTTTGGGGAAAGGTAATATGCAACCTCAACACCCTCACTCAACCAATGAGATCATGTAGAATTACAAATTTCTGGTGTCTGCTACCTCTCACAACTCCATCGACCGAAAAAGGTTGCATGCATACTCAATGCATCATCATCCAAACGAGAGTACAGAAATCCCAAAACAATTGCAACGAATTTTCATTTTTGAACAGAAATGTGTGGCAAGTAGTCCCTTTTAGTTCAGGTACAACCCTCAGCAAGCAAGTAGTCCCTTTTAGTTCTCCAATGAAATACAAAGTAAATACACTAACCTTCAACGTTGAGTCCTTGCTCCCACTCAATAAAAGCCTACTATCAGCAGACCAACTGAAAGAGAAAACGAACGTTGTGTGTCACAAAATGAGTCAACTAGAGTCAAACAACAAACTGCTAAAGATATACAATAAATTCTCCAACCTTATTTGATAGACTGGACCAACATGACCTCGAAAGACAGCAACAAATTTCCCAGTAACACCATTCCACAACTTCACTGATTTGTCAAATGAAGCACTAGCGATCCATTGCCCATCAGGGGAGAAGTAAACATGATTCACAGGCTGTAACATTTAACAAGGCCAGGTTCAGAAGGCAAGCATGAACGAAGTTTAAAACAGACTCAGTAGATACATCTGTCAAATAACACTAATTTGATATATTAGATGAATCCCAAGTAACATGTTTACAGAGCTTGATTCATGAGGTTCAAGAGAGACAACATGAAAATCATGTGGGCAGCCAGCAAGTTCATATTCTTCTCCGTTATTAAATAAGGAATGAAAAGTCACTACATGGCTCCAAGATGCTTAACTTGAGCAGCTCAAAACACAAACTTGAAGCCCCTCCGGCCCTCCCCACCAACCCACACCCCCACCTAACAAAACAAGAGTTGTCACCCTCTATTATTATTTCTTAAGATAAATGTACTCGGATCAAGTTGCAGAAACAAATATTAAATAACAAGAAGACAAGTTAAGTAGCCCATGCTAGTGAAACATCAGCAAATAGCTATTGGCATTCCAGAACAAGTTCAAGTTTCATAACAATTTTGCATAGAGTTCCAGAGAAGTGCATAACCTGCTGGTGACCAGTCATTCTTTCTTTAGGATGCTTGCTCACATTAGGCTCCCAAAGAAACATGGTAAAATCGTCAGAGCCTGAAACCAGTCTCTCTGGTGCATTGCATCTCATTTTGTTGTATCTTTCCAAGGCAGCCTAATTTTATAAAAAAAAAACAGCACAATCATCAGCCAATTAGAAAGAGAAAAGTGGAAGGAATATGGACATGCAGCAGCTAAATTATATAAACCGGATGTCACAAATTCGCTGTAATTACTACACAACAACAACCCAGTGTAACAACCTTTTCCTTGTTTGAAAAAAAGAAAAGAAAAGAAACAAACAAGTTGTTTTGTTTCCCAAGCGAGGATGCGTTGCTCATTGACATATTGAGTTCCCGCAACTTCACTTAATATTAGTACGGAAGTTTTTCTAACCATTGAGTTAGACCATTATCACCCTGTGATAAAGAGAAAAAAAGCAATAACATCAAATTTGAAACTTCCTGAC
>ONZK01003546.1:24281-35294 GCA_900322385.1 Pharnaceum exiguum
GGCCCCCCCCCCCCCCCCCCCCCCCCCCCCAAAAAAAAAAAAGCTCTCCTCTTTCCATCGACACATCTGTCACCTATAGGACTATGAAAAATGTGCCAGTCTCGCTCAACTTAAGCTCAAACAATCAGAAACGTCTTGATGTGGGAAGCACTTGTACAATAAACATGCCCAGAAAGGGAATTAAGTGCTAAAAGCCTAAAAGTGAAAAGGTGAGAAAAAAGAAAAGAGAATTTGGCAAGGAGGAAGGCAGAAGAGAATTGATTAGCAGGGATGAAGATTAATAACCCAGCAGGCTATTGGGAAGGTATTGGCTGGATAGAAGAAAACAGATTTGGAGTGGCTGGCTTATTTTTGGAAGCACATTTACTTTTTTTAATATAATCTCTTCTAAAGTCCTTGAAAAACAAGATGCAGATTTTCATGGGCATCCATTATGGCTAAATGGGATTCACAGTTAATTGACTTCCAATAAGAATGATCCAGTATAATTTTGCTTCAGACGAGATTTAACAAGGCCAATAAAGATACCAGACTTCAGACGCAACTTACCCAGTATATATCAATCCATCTCCACCCCATTTTACAGAGGTTATAGCCATTGTATGCCCACTCAGACACATCACACACTTCTTAAGTTTCACATCCCATATTCGTGCATCACCATCTTTGCTGGCACTTACAAACCGACGACACGGAGCTTGGAGATGAACTGGTTCCCAAGATACGGCAGTAATCCATTTCCTGTGTCCCTGACATGAGCAGCCACAAAGAGAATCGTAATGAAGATTAGGTGAAGTAACACTTTAAGAACCTGCACAACAAGTTCCCTTACCAACCCCTTCCTTCATACCTCGTATAGTGTAGAAGACATATAGGTGAATCAATTCCATACAAACAACAAGCAGGCCACACTTCCAAAATACAAAGATATTATAATGTAAAACTGATAAGGCGAAGAACACAACAAAACATCAGTCATTTGGACTCTCTCTCTTCCCAACTTGTCCTATCCAAAACTATAACCTCGTCAATCTAGATAAACCCACGTCCTTTTCAAAAAAAACTAGCCACCATTTATGGGGCTTCCTTTACCTCTAACAATTACATCACTCATCAACTCACCTAGCAGGTGCAACACCCGTCTCCGTTTAAGTTTTAGCATGTCTTATGGGAAAATCTTATGCATATACAAGAAAATGAGAAAATCGCCATTTAACTGTTTCCTAGATCTTCATATGTTGATTGAAAATTTCAGAGCTTAATAATCTAACTACTAGGCTATTCACCAGCACAATGCAGCATTAAGAAAGAATTACACTGACAAAAGGGAAGGATTCTCTGATAATTTAGCATAGAAACATATTCAGATTCAACCTTCAGAACAAAGGTAAAGAGAAACATTCAAAATAAAAGCCATCCCTCCCTGTCTCCCTCTCTCTGCAAACGGCAACACATTTCACTATCAAATCTACTTTCAATGAAAATTCAAATGAAAAGAATCAATGTTTACCAAGAAAGTCTTTGCTTACCCCATTCCTCAATGCCCTTCATTAGTTATGGGAGGAAGGTCACCAAAAAAAATGTGTGCTTTTCCCTCCCCCGTGAAGCATCATACTATGCAGTTCTTTTATGAGGGTAATAGGAAACAATCTCTCTCTGCTTTATCGAGATAAAGTAATATACATCTGACACCAACCCAACCCCGTTTCAGTTCCAAAACCAGTAAAGAACTGAATCAATGAAATTTCAAATGCACACATCAAAGGCCAAAAGCAGCTTACATGGAGACAAAAATTTAGCTAACCTAAACCTTTACAATCATAAGGACACCATCTTCCATTTTTTCAAATTAGGAAGACTGCCACAGGTCACAAGGAATGAAGCATAGACACATGAAACAACCGCTTTCTCAGGTTAACGTTAAAATATTTAGGATTTACTTCCATTGATTGTTGAAAAATCTTCTCCCAATGATGCCCGTTAACTTCAACAAGCAACTACCCAAAAAAATTAGGACTTGCCACATGCAAAAAACTCACCGTAAGAGGGTTGCCTGACGGGTTTCCTGACTCTGGATCCCAGCAGATAAGCTCTCCTGCCTTACTTCCACTTACTAGATGCTTGCCATCAGGGGACCACGCAATGCAAAGAACCCAATTCTTGTGGCCTAATTTATCGAGGTTGATGAAAAGGAAACTTTAGTGAAACTATCATAGAAACTTATGAGCAACAAAAACATGCCTGTAGAAGTCCACGAAAAATAAACACAATAAGCATCTGCAGAAAAACAACCCCAAAATGACCACAAGCTCCATCAATGCAAGGAAACCAACTTTCTCATGAATGATGTAACTTGGAGAGTAATCCACAAAGTAAAAGACAGAGGGGCGGGCAGAGAAGAGACAGAAAAGGGGAAAGGAAGAAAGGAGTACAACGAAGCACAGAGAAAGGTGAACAGCAGAGGCAGAGTCAAATTTTTCTTAAAACTAACCAACAGCCTCACCTGTACATGTGAACAGTGGCGTCTGAGTCCCGAGGTCCCACAAACGAACAGTTGTGTCACCTGAACCACTAGCCAACTGTCTGCCATCCGGACTGAATGAAACTGAAAGCACAGCCTCCGTGTGACCTGCAGCAAGATCACAACCAAGTGGAAAACAGTTAGGCTCAAAGACTATACAGGTAACATCAGTATTTCAAGATATATAACAGAAAACAAGGACAAGGGAGACACATCTGCCCCTTCAGTTAACTCCTAAGTTTCTTTCAGTTCACCAAGTTCAACGACAGATGTAAATGGAGTTCAAGCACACCTGAATGGCTTCATTGCATCGCACAAAGCAGGGAAGGATGGAAAGACTTTGGCGAGTCAGTTTCAGATAAAGAAGAATCAAAGAAGAAGGGGACGCCAAGCACTTCTAGAAAATAGAATTTACTGGACAAAAAAAGAAACACCACATCACCCAATTCTTTCCCCAAGTGACATTATACAAGGTTTAACCCAACATAGCTGTGCACAAAGCTAGCTGATTAGCGCACCTACAGACTTGATCTTTAGCAGCTCGAGTTCTTAACCAAAAATAGCATAATGACAAATAACAAATAAACTTCAACTCTACTTAACTCCACCGAACCGAATAACAAAAAAAAAAGAAACAAGAAAAATAAATTATCAAATTACCGGCTATTGTGGAAGAACAGCGACTAACAGGACGAATGCGAAAGATAGCCTGTGCTTGATAAACTATCTGCACCACCTTCTCCACGGAAACTGCACACACAACACAACAAACAAATAAAACCTCAAAGAACCCAAAAAGGGTAAAGGAAAACGACCATTCAAATATTCCTCTTCGTGTCATAGCTTAGCAAACCTTTATTTGTCTGTAGATAAGTCCCAATATCTCCTACAAGCTCACGATCAGATATATAGAAAGCATATGGTAACCTTTCTTCCTGAGACAATACACAAAGGGTACCGTCATTTCTGCTTCGTAATCACAACTTTAGTAACATTTCCTCCACATGAACTAATCCCACACAATCAAATTCTATTCAACTAACAATTTGAATCTTATTAACATATGAAAAGAAAAAGGATTGATTAAATGATCAAAAGCAATTTTTTGTATGTCATGGCCTTATCTCATTGGTCGACATAATAGTTAGTTAGTTAGTTAGTTAGTTAATATGCCTGTGTTACAGAAAAATCAAAGCAAAGAAAATGAGGGAGCAAATTTTGAGCCGATATATCTAACACAAAAAATTGTGTGAACTCGTTTTATATATGACTCTCGGGAAGTCATTAATGAGAACCATGGGGTAGTCAATAATAACCCCTCGGGTAAACATTAATGACTTCCCCTCACCGAGTCTAATATATGAAACGGGTTCACACAATTTTTTCTCTTTTAGAATAACAAAGATAATCATTTCAATTTATCTTTTTAACAAAGGAAAGATAATAATCCACTTCCAATTTCACCCCAAAAAAGGGGACCCACCATCAGATTATAACATTACAAGAATAAACAATAACATATCACTAGCAACAGAGCGCAACAAGTATAACAGAAAACAGGAATCACAATTATAAAAAAAAAAAGGAAATGAAATAGTAAAGTTACATTGTCGAGGAGCTTATTGACAATCTGATGAAGCTCTTTAGTGCCAGCGTTTTGAGGAAGATACATGGCTGGGCCAAGGGTTGAACCTTCGGGGTCTGCCAGCTGGCACATCACGCTGTTGGTAGTGTTGGTGGTGTTGTCGGTTTCCATTGCTGTCTCTCTACTGGCGACTTCCATTTGGTGATTGTGAGTTTGTAAAATGTGCTTTTTTTTTTGGGAGGAGGAGGAGGCTGAGGTTTTGTAAAGGGGTTTTAGTCTCTCTAGAGAGCTTTGTTTGGCTTACGTTTCGTTAGGGTTTAAGTGGTCAATTTTAGGGCTTTTCGTCTGTACCGTAAGAATTTTGTTTCTAAGCATTTTTTAAAAAAATGAATTATTAGAACATCTTTAAACAAAAATGAATTATTAAAATAGAACGTTTTTCCAAAAAAAAAAAATGGTTTGACTGTGTAATGAGTAATGACCTTTTTAGTTGGAAATTTGTGCGACATATTTTATTTTTTGAAACAACTTTCATATTGTTTTTACTGTACCATCAAAATTCAAACACATAATGCCATCAAAAGAAAAAATCAAACACTTAATAAAAATAAATAAAATACAAAGAATTGGAAATGTTTTAAAATGGGAGATTTTTTTGTCAGGAAGAAAAGAGATATACCATTAAAAAACAATAAAGGTACTATTAATGGCTAAACACTTAATAACAAGAGAAACGAGAGAAAAGATTTCAAATGTCAGAAATATAATGTCAAGTGGGTCATCATCTTAAAGACCAACCTCGTTACAACTCATTCACATGTTTACTAACTCGTAGAATCTGACTTTTGTAATTTAGTAACATCAATACTTGTAAACACTCTATTTAAGCCTATATGTAAAAGACACTATAAAAAATCATTAGAAAGTAATAAAATTTCTCTTTTATTCTTTCTAAATGAAGAGTGAACCATTATAGTGGATGTAAAATTCACAACTGTTATATAAAAGACTTGTTAATTCAATAGCAACTACACACATACGGAGTATATGATCCATAATACTCTCAATTATCACACACAAAATGTATTTCTGATAGTAAAAACTTCTTTTTCTTAAAAATTGTTGTCCCTCCCTTGATGTAAAAAATCGTTGTCCCTCCCTTGGATGTAAGCAAAACTTCTATTCTAACATATCAACGAATCGTATTTCTCTTTTGGAGGAGGACCTAGCCGAGACCGGAGAGGTCCTCTCTCGAACTCCAAGAACGTCTGGATTCGAGTACCACCGCCCACAAAAATGGATTTATTATTATTTAAAAAAAAATTGTATTTCTCTTTTTGAAACATATCTAGGCTTTCACTCAAAAAAAATTTGTGTAGCCTGTATGAGTTTCTCGACTTTCTCCGGCGAGCACATTAATCCAATTTTCAACTTCAAGTAAAACGCGGTCTATGATCTGTACTGTACACTTGTACCGTAACCCGGTTTAATTAACCGATCCGCACAAAAAAAACAGTCTGGTCCGTTTGAAGCCCCCCAAATCATCACTAAAACCGTCTAAAAGTCTACAAAACAGAGCCGGCAATAACACTCGTATTTCGCGCGCATTTGTTCAGGCTCAGTCATGTAGAATCTATATTGACGACTGTTTTTATTATTTTTTTGACGGAGAGGAAATTGTGAACCTATGAATTATGCTTCGTAGTATATCAACAAACTGTTCTGTCCAGAATAATTAAGTTAGTCTAGTGCTTCATTGATAGCCAAAAAATACTTCTGAGTTACCATGTTCTTTACACAAGCCAACCAAATAAGATAAGCACACCAAAAAAAGCTTATCTTCTGAGCATCAATCTACCCTGCACATCTCTTGCATGCAATGCAGGTGTGAGAAGCAAAAAAAAAAAAAAAACTAAGCTGTTGCGTATATACGTCTACAACCTGCTATTAACCCTGCTGCTCATCCTCCCAGCCGAAGACTTCTCCCCCTTTTATCCATTCAAGTATAAGACCATTCAGCCACCATATTTACCAGTAAGGCCCCGGCTAAGACCAGTACCAGCACTGTCACAGATTGTTCGGTCTGCATCTCGTGCCATCATCATGATCATCAGTTCAGCATCTAGCGGAGTTTTCGTCTTCAATTTTGCAATTCAGACACTTTGCAGCTCGCCCTGACTCAATACCTGATAAAAGTATACAGGCAGTGATCCAAAAAAAGCAGATACAGAAACAGGGACATTATTTCCATCCTCTGCAGTGCCCACAACTCCAGCTACCTCCCTGAGAATACTCTTCCCATGGGGAACACTGACTGTGGATCTGTAATCCACAGTTTTGGCAAGAAAGGTCAGGAGCTGGTGTTGTTTGTGAACAAAAGCTACAATAATCTATTGCAGGTTGCAAGGGCACAATTTCACAATCATCTATAAATCCAGTTCGAGAGTTTTCACAAGTCAAATTCTCCCAGCCATCTAATGGTGCATCAACTCCACCAAGTTGGTTACCATCCTCAGCGTCCAACAACTCTGTAAAAGAAAAGTAAGTCTGGGGTTCAAAATCTGCATTATCAAAGTTGAAATTTCCATATTCATATGGTGCTCCATCAGGTAAGGCATCATTCGAGACATCCCACTCAGCAACGTTTTTCATCTCGAAAGATGCAGGCAATTGACCCAGAGACGAGTCAGTCCAATTACATGCATCATCATCATCTTTCTCACTCCTAATATGCCGTCTGACTGGAAGTTTTTGGGGAATTGGCGCAACAGAGGTATTCCAGTCAAAATCTACCTCTTGTTGTGGCTCTGGCATCTGTTCACCTTCTGAGACAGACAAGAGCAAGGGATCATCTACCTCGATATACAAATCTTCATCCATGGGAGAGAAAGGAGTTGAGGGAACAGATTCTGCTTGCTCTGAAACAGCTTCAGAAACTGAACTTGTTGCTGCGGGCTCTTCCTTTGGACCCTTAATGCGTATCTTTTTCACTTCAACCTTCTTGGGATTTGGGTCATAGGGGCAAACTGGCGACTTTATTCTGCGACAGCGGCAGCATTTGAACCCAATCAAATTAGAAATCTTCGACTCATCAAGTGCAACAGCATCGGCATGGTACCAATCTGCACAAGCACCACAAATTATCACAATTCATAGGTAAAATATAGTATTTGAAACGCTTTTCAACAGATGAGAAAGCAAAAATGAAAGAATCTCAAACAGAAACCTACGGCTGCACGTGTCACAGTGGATGTACATCAATTTTTGATCATATGGCTTATGGCACAAGAAACACTCTATGCTCTTTGTATCCACAGCATTAACATCATCCTTAAAAAGTATATTCCTAAGCCGGAACTCCGATCCATCATCATCAGATTCCTTTTTCTTCCATACGAGACCCAAATGAGTAGGTCGTTTTTTATTCTTACTCAAATTAGAGTCGGTAGAAACTGGCTTCTTGTCAGGAAGACAGACTGGGGTTGATGATAATTGTTGAGTGGAAGCCTTCTGTTTCACAACTCTAGCAGCTGAAGCAGAATTATTATGTTGTTGACTAGTAATCTTCAGCTTTGTAATTTTAGAAACTGGAGCAGAACTTCGGAATTCTTGAACCTGCACGGCCAATGGACTCGTAGGAGATTCTACACTGCAGCTAATTTGGGTAACGCCTTTGCGACGCAAACAGCGCTGGCAAGCAGTCATGTACTCAGTGTCCTCACTTGTTTGAACAGTTGAGCTTGCTATGCATCTCTTGTGACAATAACCTGTAAGAACAATAGATTAATGTAAAAATTAAATAAGCCTGTAATCATAGTGCTAGTACTATGCTGCAACACAAAAGGATACAGAGTTCACAAAAAAAAAAAAAGAATTGTCAAGCAATGGCACCAAGGCCCAAACAGAAGTACAGAACTAGTAAAGAACCGAGTGCGAGGGAGAGAGAAATGCTTGAGCAAATTCAACTAGCAAATGCACGGAATGACACAATTTAAGCATCAATGCAGAAGATATGCGTGGACATATTAGGTTTCTGAGAAAAAGGCGGTGTCAGAAATTACCTTCACAAGCAATGCACTTCGCAGCTTCCCTGAAAGCACATTAGAAAACAGATCAGTACTTCAAAAAATAAATAAAAATTGCACACTGTGGTTCTTTAGAACTAGAAAGAAACATTTAGGCAAAGGAAAAGGAAGTACTTGATCCAAACATCCTTGTGACAGGAAGCACAGGGGCATAAGGACAGGCCATCTCTTTTTCGCGTAAGAAAGCAGAATATATTTTTACGAGCAGCCTTCATCTGTTTCTTTTGCAGTTCAGACAACGAATCAGGTTCCTTAGCAGAAAGCTGTTGGATCCTCTCCACACTTTCCTCGTACTCTTTGACCAAATACAACGGAATACGAGTTTCTTGAAACCAATACTTATCTTTTCCATCTTCACCTTCTTCTTTGTCTATCACACTTTTCATGAGACGGGTGGAGAGATGCTTTTGAATCCCAAAAACTACCCCATAAATAACCTTGTTTTCCATTATTTTTTTATCACATATGCGAGCATTTCGGAAAGCAACAGCATCAGTTTCCGGGCCTTTTCCATCCTGAAGATTTTGCTCAGGACGAACAAGATCACTCCATTTAATATGGTGATCTAAATATCTCACCTGCCACGAAACAAAAGTTCTTGATTAGGAAAAACAAAAACTGTAAGCCGCAGAATCCAGGACATATCCCTATTCAAGGCACATAAGTACAATGAGCATAAATGAAAGGATGACTGACCTGTAACGCAAGCCTAGATGAATTTTGAGCCGTTTCAACTGCTGCTCTCCAAATGAATTGCCTGCTTCTCTTGGGTACATCAGAACCATCAGCATAATAGATTCCAGCAATCTTTCTTGACCCACCTAATTACCAGAATAGGATAATTCAAATACTTTTTAGGGAAAACTGTACGGAACTACCTAATAAGATAGCACTTTTGTACAAAACTACCTAATAAAACTTTTCTTTGTAAAGAACTACCTAATAAGGTGGTCCATTTGGTCAAATACTACCAAAAGATATGAACTAAGTGACACATGCCCACTATTACCACTCTTCTTTCAGCGACTTACACTCCAAATGTTTAATTTTTCCCTCTTTTTTTTCACAGATTTCATTGCCCCACGTAATTGTAGATTTCTCATTTCTCCCCAAAAACATACCTCCCTCTCTCTTACTCCTCCTGTTTTTTAACATTTCACAGTTCCAACTTCACCATATGTGCAAGTTTTCATGTTCTTAAATTTTTATTTTATTTTCGAATATCATGAAAGTAACAACTTTTTCATTTAATTAAAGTTTTTTAATTCCCATTAAAAAAAGTCTTTAATTTGCATAAATATCATAAGACAAACTTTTGTAGTGAGGGGTTTTCTGGGATTTGGGGTTTCGATAAATGGGGTTTTAATCATGAAAGACAATTCATCTCCAACATCTTCTTTTATTGTGTTCTGCCAACATTAAATAAATGTCCACCCATTTGGGTATCTCTTTGTCTAGCCATCGAAGTTTGAATACAAGTATATAACCGTTATCACATCCCAAGTTCTTCATCTTTCTTTATCTCACATAACTACAATTTTTATGCCATTTTGGCCCAAGATAATGTTTTTGTTTAAGAAATCACAATTGGGAGATGCAATATCGTCAAATAACTTGAACCCATCGCACTTAGAAAAAAAAATGAACCCAAAATTAGTGAAGGATGTTGATGGGTTCCAATGGCTTTGCCAAATGCTCGGACAATGAAGAAGCTCAACATGATACTCATAACTTGTAAGTGTAGATAGTATGGGTGCAAATAATTTACATGTCCCAGACCGACTAACTGAGTGTGCAAACGATTTTTTTTGTTAGAGTGGAAACTAATGGTTGTTAGTTTGTTAATGATGACTTGTTAAAGGTTGGTCGTGAGATAAAGAGAATTAGAGAAAGGGGTGATGCAAAAGTGAAAACTAGTAGCTGCTTTTGAAGGCGCATTGAGGGAAAAAGATA
The DNA here is from genome assembly GCA_900322385.1 of Pharnaceum exiguum. Classification (NCBI taxonomy): domain Eukaryota; kingdom Viridiplantae; phylum Streptophyta; class Magnoliopsida; order Caryophyllales; family Molluginaceae; genus Pharnaceum; species Pharnaceum exiguum. The sequence continues at coordinate 34,426 of ONZK01003546.1, forward strand.
TTGAAAAGGTTATAAGGGTCGTACGGATTGATTTGGGATTTGTTTTCATCTTGATAGTTGATGACTTCATGAGATCTGATGATGATGACATAGAAAAGAAGGAAACGGACACAAGTGTAGTTTCTGTTTTTAACGATGGGTAACTTTGTAAGAGAAAGAAGTTTAAGGAGTTAATGGCATTTAATGAAAAAGAAAGGAAAAGACGAAAATTTCACATGATGCATGAGAAAGGGCAAAGTGGGATAAAGGTTTAAAAATGGAAAAAAGAGAAATAAAAACCATAGTGCAAACCCGGAACAGATTGTGGCAATTAGGAACATTTGCATGTCTTCATTAAGGGCATTTTAGGTAGTTCATGTCATTTGGTAGTCTTTGCCCAAGTTTTGTTTTGGAAAATGGTGAATTTCATTTCATAAAATTGCCATTTTCCAAAGGATAGTAAAGCACTACTACCCCTAGGAAAGATAACATATATCCATAATTACACCCCGTATTCTTCCAAATACATCCCAAAAAAACAAACCGAAGAAAACCAAGAGAGATACAAGCAAACTATTCTCCTAGTAACTGTTCAATATGACAAGTATGAACAGAGTTACAATAAAGAAGGAGCATTCGAAAAAATAAATTATAATAGTCTTTTGCCCAAGTTAACTAGCTTATTAGGTAGTTTCTTAAAAAATAAATTATATTAGGTAGTTCTGTACAAAAGAGGTATCTTATTTATTTTTCGAGATAACATGGGTATCTACACTATCTAGGCTTCGCCTAACTAATCACATGGGCCCTGAAGTTAACGATCGGTAAAACCTCCAGTGGTCCTGAGGAGAATCGAACTTGTACAATTTTACATCCGCCTATTACGATGG
>ONZK01003547.1:10032-26030 GCA_900322385.1 Pharnaceum exiguum
TCTGGGTTGAACCCGAAACCGACCGAAACGACCCGTTTGTCCAATAAAATATTTATAAATGTATATTTTACAATTTTAATTTATTAAAATATAATAAAATAATAATATTTTTTAAAATAATATTGAAAAAATGTTTAAATATTAATAAAATATTGATAAAATAATATTTTTATCGAACAAACAAAATGTGCAAACCCGTTGGGTCAAACCCGACCCGAAAAGTACAAACCAAAAATGACCGAACCCGAAAATAAACCGACCCGAAACGACCGAACCCGAAACCCGACCGACCGACCCGATTGCCAGGTCTACTAACACACTAAACTACTTGAACAGCTAAATTTGTTAAACATGGCCTAAACTAGACCTGGCAATCAGGTTGGGTTGGGTCGAGTTCGTGTTCGGATCGGACTTAAACGGGTTGACAATTGCCAACCCTGGCCCGACCTATTTATGGTTTTGGTTAAGATAGTTGACCCAAACCTAACCTTAAGATAAACGCCTTGGATTCGGGTCAACCCGCTTAACCTTTTAATTTTTGTTTTTTTTTTGTTAAATTTGATATACTAAACCACAAACTATGAAAGGCCGTAGGGTATAGGTGCTAAGTTGTTAACAAGAAGACGAAAAAAATGACTTAACTTGGGGAAAAAAAGTTTAAGGGAATGTTCAATTAATATTTGGTCTTTTTTTTCGTTTTTTTCCTTAAAAATATATAATATGATAGTTTTTGAAGCCGTGTTTTCGGGTTAATTGGTTATATTCGGGTTAAGTGGTTATATTCGGGTGGACATAACCTGATTTCAACCCATTTAAGTAAACGGGTTGAGACTTTCAAACCTAACCTGCTATTTTCAGGTCGGTAGACGACTCTCTAACTCAACTAAAAAGCCGGGTTAGTGTGGGATTATCTTTTGCCAGGTCTAGACTAAACACTAAACTACATTAGTTTTTTTCTCTTTTGATAGAAAAACAGCATCAGTTTTATAACTTTATTATTACGAGTAAAATTTAGGAGCAAAGAACAGATTTGGGCCCAAATGTGAAAAATCCAAACTGATCGGACTGATTACAGTTGGTCAAATTTGGGCCTCAGAATCTTTCAACTACATTCCTATTTCTCAACTGCAAAACCGCAATCACTTTCTTCAACCCATAAACAAATAGATGGCGATTTTGTCAAATTTTAGTTTCTACTCCTATCCTCCTCTACATATACGACGGCCTCTCATTTCTGTAGCCATAGTTACTCTGAGTTTATACACACAATTGGCAGAAGAGATTAGCCATGTTGTTTCCCCCAAAGTACCCGCAGCATCGCAAGCTAGTGTTTTGGTACCTAAGTGTTCAATCGTTGGATAAAATTATCAAGCAAAACTTGTAATACATAGCTTCTTCCTTTGATCTACCTTGATTAACGACCTTATTCACCAATTCTGCCCTTGGGAGTCAATGATAGCTCAACGTGGAGGCAATGAGTTGGGTTATGAAAGTCTTTTCACAATTTGAACAATGGCCTTGTTCACAATGCAATGAGAATAATTGTGAAGATCTCTACAATCTGCAAGTGCACCAGGTGTCCCAGATGGTGTCAATAATCCTAGATTCCAATAAGAACTAGAGTGAAAAGTGGCTCGGATTTTTCCTATCAACATATTCCATAAGGGCTTGGATACTGTGATGCTGAAGGGGTGCCGAGGGTGTGAACGTATGCACGGCAAAATGTATATCAGCCTGAAGTTGTTGATTGTTAGATTTTGGATAACATTGTCAAGCAAAATTTCAAGTTCAACCTTTTTGGTCTTTGTAGCAGATTCTTTCTAGCAGATTCAAGTGATTCATCCTACTAGCTAGCAAGGGGATCGTAAATGATGTTACAGTTGTATCACATTGTACCCTTATAAGAATTCTATTTACTGCAGTTGAGCTTTTAAATTTCTCTTAGTAGTTTACCGGTGTTTATCACTCTAATTTTTGAAATTTATCAGACTATGCATTGTTAAACTGTTAATGTTTTCAAGTTTACTTGATAGTTCTGGATGTCACAATCTCCTTTTTGCCTATAGCCTGATGCAATCAAAAGCTTTTCGCATTTCTTGAATGTCACATAGTGTAAGTGTACCTTGAGATGAAATGTATATTTGCAATAAGTTGATCATCTGAGATCTAATCTTTTCTGCGTTGCGTTCAGATATGCTGTTCAGCGGCTACACTTAAATTGATTGATTGGTCCACTGCTGTAGTAAATATACTCTACTGAACAGAGGTCTCCTATAACTACTCTGCTAAAATCTGTTGTCAATGCGGCTTTGTTGTCCTAAAACCGTGTCCCATCTTGTGTGCCACTCAATCTTAACCGCACATAATTTGTTAGAGCATTTTTTTTTAAGTGCCTTAACAAATCACGAATGGTTCGGATTGGAGTGGCACACTAGATGGGACACGGTTTTGAGACACCAAAGTCCCACTGAATTTTCTGTTCCAAAACATATTAATGTAATATGTTTTTTGTAATTACGGTCTTAAAGGCTCCACTTTAGATGCTTAGAACGGCGATGAGTTTCATTGACTGAAAATTAGGCAAATATGTGAATAACTACATTGACATGAACATGTCTGGGACTAGCTAGATGAAGCAACTTGATTTAATTAAGACTTTTGAGTCCAAATCATTATATCAGTAATTTAGTAAACCAAATTCATAGTAACCAATTAACAATACTTGGGTACTACGAGTCTGCGACTGATCATCCTAGCAACTAATTGAATTGAAAGTGGAAATTTCTAGTCTTGCTCAAAACCAAATAAATAAAATAAATTAAAGGTAAAAGCCTTGACAGAACAACATATGTATGTGGCTACCAGACCCACTTCATCAAATAATTGTGTATAATATTTGTGTTGTAGTCGTCGCAGCTGCTTTTTTTCTGTTCTTTTTATTTTTGGTACCTACTTGGCTACTTTTCGAATGTACTTAGCTTTGCCCTTTTTTACTCCTCATTTTAATTTTTCCAGAAAACTTGAGGAAAGTGGAGAGAGAGGAAAGGACTGAGCAGTAGTGTTCAACTGACAGGAAATGGCGAGAAGAAGACCACCGCTTACTTGGCTCCTCTCCATTTCTTCTTCTTTTCCTTTATTATCTGGTAATTACTCTCTTCTCAACTCCCGATATTGTTATTACTCCAAATTACTAGCAAAACATGCAACTAAGAAGACTAGCTGCAATACCATTGAACAATATCATGATAATTATAGTGATAACCCTCGGCAATTATTCCTTAATTCGGTTAGAGAGAAATGCAAGTCTGGGTTCAATAATCTCAATGATGCCCTTCCTCTCTTTCACCGTATGACCTCTTTGGACCCTTTCCCTTCTGTTATTTACTTCAATCAGTTGTTTGCTGCCATCCTCAAGATTACCCCTAAACAGCCACTCATTTTCTCCACTGTCATCTCTCTCATTAGGCAACTAGAGTTGTCCGGTCTCCGGCCTGATATGCACTCAATTGGTGTCTTGGCCAACTGCTACTGTCGGTTGGGCCGTCTTGATTTCGGTTTTTCTGTCCTCGGAAAACACCTCAAGCTTGGTTACCCCCTTGACATTGTCCTCTTAAGTACCCTTCTTAACGGCCTTGTTCATAATAATCAGTTGGATAAAGCTCTTCAATTATTTGACGAAATCATAGAGCAAGGAATCCAACCTAACATCTGGACCTACACCACCTTGATCAATGGTTATATTCGTGCTGATAAGCTTACACAAGCCGTCTTGCTGTTGAAAGAAATGGTCAATAAGGGCTTCCAACCTGATGTCGTGACTTACAATTCCATGGTCAACGGCCTCTGCAAAACTGGGGACAATGCCGGTGCTCTTCGCTTGTTGAGCCAAATGAAAAGGGATGGAAAATGCCATCCAGGTGTTTTTACATACAATTCGATCATTGACAGTCTTTGTAAAGACAGGCTATTGCCTCAAGCCATTGAGCTATTCTCTAAGATGAAAAGGAACAATGTTACGCCAGATACGATCACTTATAATACGCTCATTCGAGGAATGTGCAGTTTGGGGCAGTGGAAAGATGCCAAGGATTTGTTCATTGAGATGATAGAATGCAACATTCCAATAAAGCTTGATACGTACAACACTTTGGTAGACATGTATTGTAAGGAAGGGAAGGTGGATGAAGCTCAAGATGTTCTCAAAATCATGGCAAACAAAGGCGAGTCTCCGAACGTCATTACCTACAGTGCTCTATTGGATGGATATTGTTTGTGTGGTAGGATGGAAGAGGCATCTCGTTTAATGGACTTGATGGTAGAAAAAGGTTGCCATCCCAATATTGTGAGTTACAGTACCATGATTAATGGTTATTGCAAGGCAAAAAAACTTGATAGAGCACTTAGCCTGTCCGAAGAAATGTCTCTAAAGGGACTAGCCCCTTATGTTATTACCTTCAACACTCTGATCGACGGGTTGTGTAAAGACAACAGACTCGAATATGCTTGCAAGATTTACAAGGAAATGGAAACTAAAGGAATTCCTCCTACTGTGTTCACTTATAATTCTTTGATTGATGGGCTGTGTAAACGTGCACAGATTGACCGTGCTCTGATTATGTTGAAGGAAATGCAGGCTAAAAGAGTCATTCCTGATATTAGGACCTACACTATTTTAATTAATGGTATGTGTGAAGCTGGATTGGTTGGACAAGCAAAAGAGGTCTTCTCTTCACTCTCAACTAAGGGTCTAAGGGCAGATGTGTACTCATACAATGTAATGATTAAAGGTTTTTGCAAACAGAATTCACTACATGATGCCGAGGAGTTCTTAAAGAAGATGGAGAATGCTGGCTGTCCTCCAAATGCTTGCACCTTCAATACAATTATTAGGGGATATTTTCTTGTCAATGATGTGAAGGAGGCCATGGAGCTTCTCGAAACTATGACTGGCAAAGGTTTTGCTGCAGATGCTCACACTAGTGAGATGATAGTCAAGCTACTTCTGGATGATAACATTAGCAGTGCGGACAAGGCAATGTTGAAGAGGTTTTTCAGTCTTTGAGCTCAATTGGTATTTTCTCCATACTTGCAAAAATATGCGAGGATCTGGACATTTTGTCCTTTACTGTTCTTGGTTAATCTGTCAGAGTCTATCCTTCACAGTGTGTGATAGATAAGAATCTCCTTTTCTATTTTAAATTTACTGATCTTTGAGATTTATCTCCATTGTAGATGCCGTATAGCTTATATATAATGATAAATTTTGAAAGAGAAAAGAAGAAGAACCAGGGTTATAACTGCTTTCGGACCTGGTTAAAAAAAAAAACACATACAAAATGAACAGATTGGACCTAAATTTTGAAAGTTCCAAAGTAAGAACTGGACCAGACTGGTTGTTCAAAAAAGTCTTCTGGCTTTGGGCCTCAATTTAGGTTACTGGCAATGTGAGGAACCATTATTGTTCTAATATATCTTCGGATAACCATGTCGAGCAAATTTATGACTTGGATATGGTTCCCACTGCCAAATGCTTAACATGTTGGTTTGCTAGATGGGTTCATCAGATGAAGTTGTGCATGCCAGTCTGATGTTTGAGCAAGTGGAGTTCAGCTGATATTATAAGGTGTAACATATTGTACCTTACAATATGTAGATTAACTTTATTTGAGAAGATGTGATGAGTGAGGTTAAGTTTCTCTTAGTACTTCATTGGCTCACTCATTTATGAGCTGTCCAAGTCCTATTGTCTGTGATGTTATCCCTAATATTCATTTGAAAATTTGATGGTGCAGTGTATCCTTTCAAAATAAGTGTCCTTATCAATGTGCATCATGTGCACAATGTCAAAGTTTCCTTTTTGCCTATTGGTTGATAAAATCAAAAGCTTTTTGCATATCTTAAATTTGACTAGAAGTTTATGTTTGCATAAAATTGTTCTGTCGCAACTTGCTAACTTGATCGTGTTCTGTTCCATTTTCTGCTGGCATTATGAGAATATCTGACAACTGATTCTCCACTGCGCGCCTTCCAGATATGCAGTTGCACTTACACAGCTGATTAGGGTACTTGTGACAAATATTCTCTTTTGGCAACTGTTGTGGTTGCTTAATGTACTAGGTTGAACGGAGCTCTCAAGGTCTGCTAGGATCTGTTGTCAATTTTCTGTTCTAGAATATATTAAGAAAAGTAATTCAGGACCTGAAAGGTTCAACCTTAGATATAAGGTGTTATTTCATACGGAGTAATATTTAACTTTCTTGGCACTTCTTTGAAAGGCGATGATGGGTTTGATATTTTGAGTCTTTGATGGATTGGTAAACTAGGCTATGCAAATAGTTGCAGTGAAGTGAGGCAGTATCTAAGCTTGAAGAAGCTAGGTGATTTGTGACTTCTGAATTTTGACAAGCTTCTGATCTATTTTATATAATTGTTGGAACTGTGGCACCTTCCATGGGGGCTCTGAGCCTCTGACTCAGCTGACGGTTGCTTCTGCATAGGTTATGATGTGCAGAATCCCTGTAAGTTTGCAGTAACTTTGTGTACCTTTCATGGGGGCTCTGACTCAGCTGATGGTTGTGTGTTGGTTTACTGAGGCTTTTAGACTCCGGCATACTGATCCTGAATAAGAAAGTATTCCCTGTCTCCAATCCTCATCTCTTAGTTGCAATTTCATATTTTGTGTAAAATGTTGAAATATGTTGTCTGTTTAACGGCAGGAATCTTATCTGGTTATTTCTACCAATCTTAATTATTCAGAAGGGGAGGTTGATGAGGCAACTCTAGTTATTGATTTGGTTGTTTGTACGAGTGAAGCACCAGATATCGTTTGTTCCATTGCGTATAACACTCTCTTGGATGGACAATGTTGGAGTGGTCTAAATACTGAAGCATCAGATCCGATGCCAAGAAAGGAGGCCTCTTTGAGGTAGTGACTTTAAAGCCCCCCTTATAAATGCAAGTTTAGGAAGTCAAATGGATCTCTCATTTTGTTTCGAAAATTGGTTTTGAACTGTCTTTCTCCAAATGCTTTTACCTAATGTAAGGCCAAGAAGCTCCGACTTGCTTGCAACTTTCTTAAGGAAATAGACATTCGTGGACTAACTTCAGATGTTGTTACTTGCGCTTTTTGCTTGGCAGCCTTTGTAAAAATGCACAGAATACAAAGGCAACGTTTTTCTTGAGGGGAATGGGGAACAAGTAGTGATCCCTGATATTATCTGAGTAGGCTTAGCTCATTCTGATTTCTGAGGAGTTAACTTGATACACAAAGCATACAGATACAAGTCAGAGTGTGTACAGTTCATGTTTAGAATTTGTAGATAGTTGGGTTCCCATTTTCAAATGCTTACCAAGTTAGTTGTCTAGGTTGATTTACAGATTCATTTAATGCCTGCTAACAGATGTTGAAGCAAGGGGATTTGAACTGATGTTATAAGTTATACGGAGTATCATATTGTGTCCTTACAAGACTTATATTCACTTGAGTTGCAAAATTGGCTGATTGATAGCTTTTTACTTTCTCTTGGTAGTTTACGGGTGTTTATCACTCTTGTGTTGAAATTTATCAGAAACTTTGATGGTGCATTGCTAATGTTTTTAAGTATCACTGATAGTCCTGGAGAATGTCGCACTCTCCTTTTTGCCTATAGTCAGATGAAATCAAAAGCTTTTTTTATTTCTCAAATGTTGCTGAGAATAAGTGTACATTGAGATGAAATTTATATTTGTAACTTACTAACTTGATTATTTGCTGCGTTGCGTTCAGATATGTAGTTGCACTTACTGATTAGGCTATTAGTAAATGAACTCTACTGAACAAAGGCTCATATAACCACTCTGCTAGGATGTGAATTTTCCTACAAAAAATGTTAAATGTTTGTTGTAATTATGGCCTGAAATCCTCCACCTTAGATGCTTAGATATGGTATTTTTAGAAGAGAGTTAGAGAGGTGATGAGTTTCGTGACTGGGAAAATAGGCTATGTAAGTGATTACATTGTGTCTGGGAAATTAGTTGCAACATTGGAACACAGATGGAAAATGCAATTGTGATTTGGTTACAACTTTTCTGTGAAGTGTGAACAGCCAACATGAACATATAGCTTGTCTAGTTTGTTCAAAAGTAGGGAGTTCATAGTAACAACTACTAAAAAGTAACAACTACGGAGTAACAAGGTAACAATACTTCCTTCTTTTTTGGTGACAGTACTAGTACTACCATTTGTTATATAGCTACCAGACCCACTTCATCAATTACTCGTGTTGCAGCTGCATTTCTTTTCCTTTTATTTTTGGTACCTACTTCTCTAGTATTTCAAAATGCACTGATAGCTCATCTACTCCTCATTTTAAATTCAATTTTCAGAAACAAAAACTTGAGGAAAAGTGAAAACAGAGAGAGAGAAGGGGAGTGAGCAGCACTGTTCATCTAACTGGAAATGGCCAGAAGAAGACCACTCTCCATTTCTTCTTTTCCTTTATTATCTGGTAATTCCTCTTCTCTCTATTTCCCCATTTGTTGTCAGTTCCAGTTTCCTTTTTTCGCTAATTATTCCAATTTAGTGAAACAAGCACCTGGGCAGATCTGCCAAACCATTGAGTATCATAATAATCATTATAATGATTACCCTCGGCAATTATTCCTCAATTTGGTTAGAGAGAAATGCCAGTCAGGTTTTAATAATCTCAATGATGCCCTCCCTCTCTTCCACCGGATGACATCTTTGAACCCTCTCCCTTCTGTTTTTTTATTTGATGACTTATTTACTTCCATTCTCAAGATTACCCCCAAACAGCCACTCATTTTCACCACCGTCATCTCTCTCTCTAAGCAACTAGACTTGTCTGGCCTCCGGCCCAATAGGTATTCCATAGCCATCCTTGCCAACTGCTATTGCCGGTTGGGCCGTGTTGATTTCGGTTTGTCTCTCCTCGGCAAGTGCCTCAAGCTTGGTTACCCCCTCGACATTGTCACATTTAATACCCTTATTAACGGCCTTGTTCATATTAATCAGGTAGATAGTTCTCTCAAATTATTGGATGATATTGTTCAACAAGGAATCCAACCTGACATTGTTACCTACAATACCTTGATCAATGGCTGTATTCGTGCTGATAAGCTTAAACAAGCCGTCGTACTGTTGAAAGAAATGGTCAATAAGGGCCTCCAACCAGATGCTGTGACTTACTCTTCCATCATCAAAGGTCTCTGCAATATTGGGGACAATGCTAGTGCTCTCCACTTGTTGAGCCAAATGAAAAAGGATGGAAAATGCCAGCCAAATGTTTTTACATACAATTCGATCATTGATAGTCTTTGTAAAGACGGGCTATTGCCTCAAGCCATTGAGCTCCTTTCTGAGATGAAAAGGAACAATGTTACGCCAAATACGATCACTTGTAATACTCTTATTCGAGGAATGTGCAGTTTTGGGCAATGGAAAGATGCCAAGGGGTTGTTCATTAAGATGATGGAATTCAACATTCCTATTAAAGTCGATACATACAACACATTGGTTAACTTGTATTGTAAGGAAGGCAAGGTGGATGTAGCACAAGATTTAATTAGAATCATGATCAGCAGAGGTGAGTCTCCGAACATCATCACGTATAATGGTTTGTTGGATGGATATTGTTTGTGCGGTAGGATGGATGAGGCATCACGTTTAATGGACTTGATGGTAGAAGAAGGTTGCCATCCTGATATTGTGAGCTATAATACCTTGATTAATGGTTATTGTAAGGTAAAAGACCTTGATAGAGTTCTTAGTCTGTCTGAAGAAATGTCTCTAAAGGGACTAACCCCTGATGTTATTACCTTCAATACTCTTATCGACGGGCTGTGTAAAGACAGTAGAGTCTTATTTGCCTGCAAGCTTTTCAAGGAAATGGAAACTAAAGGAGTAACTCCTAGTGTGGTTTCTTATAATGTTTTGATTGATGGGCTGTGTAAACATGCACAAATTGGTCTGCTCTGATTATGTTGAAGGAAATGCAGTCTAAAGGAGTCATGCCTAATATTAGGACCTACAATATTTTAATTGATGGTATGTGTGAAGCTGGGTTAGTTGGACAAGCAAAGAAGGTCTTCTCTTCTCTGTCAACTAAGGGGCTAACGGCTGATCCGTATACTTATAATGTGTTGATCAAAGCTTATTGCAAAAAGGGTCTGCTACATGATGCCAGGGAGTTGTTAATGAAGATGGAGAGGGCTGGATTTCCACCAGATGCTTGCACTTTCAAGACAATCATTAGGGGATATCTTCTTGAGGGTGGTGTGTAGCCTTAGCAGCTCCGCTCCTCAATTGAATTACTGGCAAAGGTGTTACCGCAGATGCTCAAACTATATAGTTGATGGCTTGATGCCAAGCTAATTCTGGATTATAACTTATGTTGTGCGGACAAGGAAATGCTTTAACGGTTCTTCAAAATTTGAGCTTGATTAACAGTATCATCCTTTTCCGTTCATTTTGATTTAGAAATTTTAACATTTATGTTTGGCATTTCTCCTAGCCTTTTCTTCTTGAATTATAATCAGGAAGTAATAGCTGAACTTGCTGATGCTAATTACTAGTTCCGTCTGCTCGAAATCTTTGTAGTAAAGCTTACAAGAGGACGCCTATAAATTTGAAAGGAATTCTGTATGTATACAGTATGCAATCATGTATATAATGTGAAAATTGGTCTCATTTGAAGGCTAGGCTATGTTGTTGTTCCGCTGTTGTATTTGTTTGTTTCTTTATTTATGTCAACACATGACTAGAAAGAACCAGGTGCCTGATGCCCTGAACTGAAAAAAGACAAATGAACAGATAGGATCTTATATTATGGCCTCGGTCAAAAACGTTTGGTTAAATTAGTTGGAAAAAATTCGTCACCGGATCAGACTTTCGTCCAACCCCAATTGGATTGTGACCCTCTTATTCTAACTAGAAAAGGTGAAAAGCCAACAATTGCCAAGTCCCAAAAGAGTCAGCGACGTGGTTAACTTCCAAATCCTCCAGCTATTTCCTCTACATATCAAAGGGAATCTCATTTCTGTAGCCATAGTTGCTCCGACTTTATACACATAATAAATGCCAAAAAGATAGGCGATGTTGTTTCCCCAAAATTACTCGCAGTCTCACAAGCTAGTGTTGGAGGACCTAGCTATTCAATCGTTGGATAAAATTATCAAGCAAAATTTCTAATACAGCAGTTGCTTCTTTGATCAACCTTGATCAACAGCCATACACGTGAAGGTAGTGAAGGGCTTATTACTATGAATGGACGGAAGCAGGGGACGAATGTGCTTCTCATCCCTATTGAGAGAAGGACATTCATATGACCTCAGTGTTAATGGCAATGAGCACAAAGAACCCGTGGGAGCTCCAGTTGCTCCGTAACAAGCTCGGTGAAGATCCTCTGGGTGTTGTTGCAGCTGTGAACCTGTATCATTCTATTAAAATTTTGGATAACATTGTCGAGCAAATTTCTAGATTTTTATCGCAAATGCTTACCGTTTTAGTGTTCTAATTTAATATGTTAGATAGACACTTTTTTTTTTATATTTTTCTTATGTGGTAATATGTCAATGTACTTGATAACCAAGGTGTTGATCGATAGCTTCTAGCTTTTCTTAGTAGTTTCCTGATATGCAGTGTGATTTCCAATTAGTACATGCTGTAAATTATACTCCGTAGTTAATTAGGCATAGGCAGATAGGCTATTATTAAATTTACTCTATAGAACAGAGGTCTCAAGTGACAAGTCTGCTGGGATCTGTTGTCAAATTTCGTTCCAAAAATTGCTAATGTTTATTGTAATGAGGGCCTGAAGGAAAGGGTCTAGGAGGAGCTTTCGTGGATCATTTATCCCTTGACATTTCCTACAAGGATGACGATGACTTGGAAATTAGCCTATGTTGATATTTACAGTGTGGTGATGGACATTTCTGTAAGTGCCGAAGCTCGAATAAGCCAGGAGATTTAAGGCATTTGACGAGCTTCAGGTCAATTTGGTATTGCAAGTTTATCAAGGGCTCCGAGATAGTTGATGGTTGCATTAGTAAAGATACAATTCTGCGTCAGAATCTCTGTTATTCTGCAGAGCGTACTTTTCATACCAGGAACGGTGTGGCCGCTTATATATGTTGGCGTCTACTTCCTGTCTCAGTTTAGGTGTCTTTAGACTGCAGCATTCCAAAACAACAAAGTATTTCCTTTGAATCGTGCCTAACCCTCATCTCCTACTCCCCTGGTTGCGGTTTTCAAACCTCGTCACAAACATTTATACTTTGCTACACTGAACATAGAGTATGAAAACTTGTTAGCTTGGCTCATTCTGATTTCTGAGGAGTTCGATTGATACACAAAGCTTACAGGCAGTCAGAGTGTGTGCGTTTACTGCAATATTTAACCATACTAGTTGGACCATCGCGCGCAAGGCGCGCGGCGTCCAAAAATGGTGATTTGTTGGATGGTTTAGTTTATGATGTCATTATGTAATTGTGTTACTTGCGATTTATTTGAAGGTTCTTTGTTTAAATAATATAACTGCATCCAAATTGGTAGTTTGGCGGAAATATGGTTGATGTTAGTATGTTTGCTTTCTTTGTGGGTAAAACATTTCACATTAGCGGGAAGTAAACTTTTAATGCATTTCCCTCTCCTCAAGACTTTACAGGCTACTCATTACACTCACTACTCTCTCGGCTCTCCTCCCCTCCACTCTCACTACTTCTCACAACCACCCAACAACCATAATCTCACCCGCCTCACAACACCCCAACAAACACTCATACAACCACCCCTCACAACCACTCTCTTCTCCAATCTTCTCTTCTCCACTTTCTCAATCTCTCTTCACTCGGGTACACCTCCACAACTGCACCACAAAGGCATACACCACGGCTCTCTGCTCCAACACTCTCCAGGCTCGATATGTCACTCCCAAATCTAGGTTCACCACAATCTGTCCATCTTCTCAAATCTCTCTTCCTTTTCATGTCTAGTTAGTATTTGAGTACTTAGAATTTGGAAGGGGTAGCGGTGGTAGTTGGTGGTGGAATCTTTTTTTGGGTGTTGAAAAAAGGGTACCATAAGCTTTGCTTCCCTAAGATGAAGGGTTCACGCCTTCATCTTTAGCTTTATTTTCCCTTAATTGACTCTGCTTTGCCATTTCTTAGCATTTCTTTCTTTCCGTTTGCTCTCTGCAGGTTATCAGCGATGTATCAATGACATGTTATGTAATACCGATGTCTATTTAGGTGTATACTTTTCCGATATTCCAGATGGTACTATGGAGAAATTATGATGGTTGATAATTTTGGTTAAATGGGTCATTACATGCTTGCAATAAGAATTTTGAATGTTTTATCCATTGCCTATTATTGGTCGAAGTCTTATCGATTTAAAAACTTGTTTTTTCAAAGACAGGAAGCTGGAATATTACATATTTTTCCCAAAAAGAAAAAGGGAAAAAAATAATCATCCTACTCAACAGTGTCCTCTAAATTTGAAATTGCCGAATCCGCATTTCCTATGTCTCGGATCGGACTCCTGTTTCTGTGCATTATAGATCAACAAATAGCAAAGATCTCTTCTCTTCCTACTGTAAGAAGGTAATAAAAATATATTAAAAAAAGAACAACTCATAAACAGTGACCAGCAAATTATCTCCTACAACAAAAAAGACTCTTTATATATAAAAATTAGCTGCCAAGTAGAGATAAATGGGTAATCAATCGCATGGTTTAAGATTTCCATCAAAAGAAAAAGGGTAATCACTCGCATGGTTTATGGTTTAAGATTTCCTCTACTACTGCTATGAACAAGACAACATAATAAGGTGCAGAGGCTCAAACTTATGAGTTAAAGACTACCTCAAGGCTATTCACAATCTTCAACTAATTATGTACACAATAATTCCATATTTAAAAACATATTTCATTGTTTAAATTCCGCCTCACCCATCAGCCTATCCTGTCATTCCATAAACCATGCGAGTGATTACACCTAAGGGTGTAGAACATTTGATAGTTGAGTAGTTATATGGTACACCTAAGGGTGTAGAACATTTGATAGTTGATACACTTCGCCCACAAATCCTTATCCATCAATGAATTTCTATTATAATAAAAAACAAATGAGAGGGTTGGTTGTTCCAGCCTTTTGTATTTCTAAGTGTAACTTGTATTTAACGTCAAGCGTAATTAAAGGCATATATTTCACTCCTCTAATATGGTGGTGCTCGACATCCAAAGAATCCTTTAGCTAATCTGTTTATGGTCGTCGCAGAAGAGTCGCACAATCCTTAAATGTTGGGTCAATTGGATCCCAATTGAATCAAGAAGTGCAAAAATACACATATTTCGCCCGTGCTAGCTAATATCATCATTGACCTGTCTTGGTACATGAAAATCTTCTTCCATATTTCATTCACTTATCTTAATAAATTGTAAAATAAAAGAAAAGAGAAAAAAAAAGCGAAGAAAGTAAGAGTTATACATGTTGAATAAGTGCAACTGTACTGCCCCTAAGTCGGGTATTGTTTGTCGAAATCTTTACTCATACTATATCACTGTCATTATTTTTGTTCACTTCACTACTCCTACATGGTAATTTGTTGAAGTCATCTACCAGTTTCAAGGCCCTTTCTCTCACAATCAAATCAGGTGTGATCTTTGACTCATGAAGGAACTGATTCCGGTCATACCAGATCTCCCAAGCCAATAATTTGGCTAGCTGGAAGTGGTCACTGGTAAGTTCTTGGTTCCAGTAACGAAGGAGTTCAGTGTCCAGGTCAGGACCTTAGAGCAGGAGCTGTCGTGCCACACTTCTTTTATCTCCGGAATCAGGACCTTAGAGCAAGAGCTGTCAATATCCAAAGAATTATAAAACCCCCAAGATTAGTCAAATCAAATTACAGAAGTCTAATGCAAAAACACTTGAACAGAACAATAAACAAGATACCAAAGCAAATAAAAAGGAAAAAAAAAAGGCAGATCTTTCAATTTGTGTTGTAAGATTTATTTCATTGGAATGAGTAACGTCCATTCTGGCTAGTTACTAACACAAAAATCTTATTACTGGCTTTTTTTTTTATAAAAAAAGTGACATGCTTTAAAACTCTGACACTCTTTGTTGTCTCCCTTGTTCCACGCTTAGCTACTACCATCACAAAAGAGAAGGATAGTCCTAACCAGAGACAATACTAACAAAGTAAAGATTGCAATCAGGACCAGGTGACTTTGCTCAATAAATTGTCCAGTCATGTTGTCACCATATTACCTTATTCGCCTTCTTCTTCATTAGAGGCAACTTATTACTGTTTGAAAAGAAAATCTAACACAATACCTAAGTTTCTACCAGAATACTCTGACCCTTTGAAAAGATATGTTGCTCTCTTCCCTCTCCCTATCCTCCTCCTTTAGTCCTCTTCTAGTTCGTGCATATGCAATGACGCTTCACATCACACCCAAAATCATTGTAGTCTTGCTTCTGACCTCCTCTCTTTCTCTCCCCTCTCTTTAGTTTCAACTCTCTGCTTGTACACGCATCTCCCAGAAGTGCTTTCTTCACTCAGTTCTCCCCTCCCCCAAATTATAATGTCCATTTTGACACAACCAAAGCGATACTACTAATATATCATTCAGCAAGATAAAACAATCAAAATGACACACCAATACCAAACTTGACCAAATTGACCTTCCAGGTTCCTGTAGTTTCATCAATTAACTCAGAAACGAATTATATTTCGATCACTGACAAACCTTCGTGTCATGATCTTGAAAGTATATAACCTAGGAATCCACCTATCTTCCTCAATTCTAATCTGTGAGCCATCCCTTACATGCCATCATGATCCTTTTTCTATCACTACACCTGATTTCCATATACCTCTCCATATACAGCCACCATTTGTGTCCCTCTTTTGCTTAAATAAAACTACAATTTGGGAAATATCTATCCTTGTCTAGCTACTAAACTGGTAGGGACAAGAATTATCACCAAGCCTGCT
>ONZK01003547.1:38918-58910 GCA_900322385.1 Pharnaceum exiguum
GACTCGACTCAAACCGAATCGTCGATTTGAAAAAAATTCAAATCGTTGTCGCATCGGTCCTTTTCGATTTGGTTCGACTCCGATGCCATTTTCCACCGACTCGATTCGATTCGGTTTTCAGCGACTCGATTTCGACTCGATTTCTGACTGCAAACCAATCGTTGGCCAGCTCTATTGGCGCCTATTTGCTGTCTGTAAGAAAGTATTCTCCTACTCTTCTAGTTGCAGTTCTAAAAAACTTGTTACAAATATATAAACACCTCTTTTATACTTACAAGTTACAACATTAAAATACTGAGGTAGAAAGTGTAGAACACATGTTCCGAGTATGTCATTTAGACTTGCATGATCAATTTTCTTTCTGTTTCATGTATAATGTCATTGTGATTTGTTTACTATTAACAGCCAACACGAACATGTTATCCTCTCTAGTTTGAGTAGGTAGTTCATACTAACAAGGTAACAATACTTCTTTCATGATGGAAACAAGGTAACAATACCTTTTTTTTTTTTTGGTACTACTACCTCCGCTTTCTTTTTTTCTTCATGGTTTTCATTTTGGTGTTTTTTTTTATTACACAAAAATTTGGGTGAGATTTTTTGATTTTTTTTTTTACTATGGGGTTATTTTTCAGTTGTATGGGGTCATTTTTCAGTTTTAACATGGGGGTCATTTTTCAGTTGTATGGGGGTCATTTTTCAGTTATATATGGGCCATTTTTTCAGTTTTAACTTGTTATATATTTTTCAGTTGTATGAGGTCATTTTTCAGTTGTATGGACTCAATTTTTTTTTTTTTTTTGGTCATTTGGCCTGACCTGTCTCACACTAACTTAGTGTGAGACGGTCTCACACAAATTTCCCTATTTTTATTATTATTATCTTCATGGTTACTAAAATTGGGCTGGTCTCATATATGACCCATTTGCCCTAAATCCCTTTCTCATATATGTTAAATGACCTATGTTACTCTCAAATGTCATGAGTCCGCAATTAAACTAGTTGCATGAGGACAATATTGTGATGAAGTTAACATATAAAAAAAGAAACCCAAGGGAGCATTGATTATCAACTGCCTTTACTGAACCAATATCTCATCGCAATACTATTGTTGAATATCTGTTGGGGGCCAAAAAAAAATTAATTTTCTTTTCATAAGTTGATAAACCACAGTTGATATTTCAAACCTTTAACTTGATAAAATCATCAAGTAACTTGATACCAACTTATGTACATTTTTTGGTAAATTTGATAAAAACATATGTAACTTGATATTCATATCTTTCAACTTCATATTAATGTGATAATACCTTATATGAAGTATTAAACTTGATATAAATGTTTTACATCTCATATTTATATGTTGGAACTTGATAACTTCCTTAGAAACCAATGTAACCCTAAAAATATTTATATCTCTAGTGAAAAATAGAGAAAAAACCAATATAACTAGAATTTTCTAATCTTGTTCACAATTAAATAAAGGTAAATGCCTTCAAAGAGCACCATTTGGATGTGGCTAGTGGCTACAATCCACTTCATCAATTAATCATTTAATCGTGTTGCAGTCGCGCTTGGATCCTCTCCAATAATTGGAGAGGTCTATTTTAGATCTAAGGGTTGAGATAAAAGCAAGAATTTTTCTATTTTACTTATTCAAAAACCCACCCCTATGTGCTTCATAAGGGTCAAGATTGTCTCCAATTGGGGGTTATAATAGGAGATTTCATGTCACTCCCTACGTTGGGATTTTACAAGAAAATAGGGGGGATTTTGGGAGTTTAAAAAAAAAAACAAAAAACAATACAGATTAACACATGATAATAACAAAAGGAAATCTCCAATCACTGGAGACGATCCAAGCGCGCTTCATAATCCCACCGTTGATGTCTAACAGGACAATTGGAGAGGAACCGCACTCGTTGCAGTCCTCTGCAGCTGCAATTTTCTTTTCTTTTTCCTTTTGGTACCTACTCATTTACTCGTCATTTTAAAAAAAAAAGTCATAAAAACTTGGGGAAAGTGGAGAGAGAGATAGAGAGAAGAAGAAGAAGAAGCAGACAAAAGAGTGAGTGGGCAGTATTGTTTGTTCAACTAACCGGAAATGGCGAGACGAAGACCACCGCCTACTTATCTCCTCTCCATTTCTTCTTCTTTTCCTTTATTATTATCTGGTAATTCCTCTTTCCTCAATTTCCCCATTCATTCTCAATTCCAGCTTCCTTTTTCTGTTATTTATTATTATTCCAATTTAGCAAAACTTGCAACTCAGCATTTCTCCAATACCACTGAAGAAAACCCTCGACAACTTTTCCTCAATTCGGTTAGAGAGAAATGCAAGTCTGGGTTTAACAATCTCAAAGATGCCCTCTTTACACCCTTTCCCTTCTATTATACTTCGTATTTCACTCACTTTTTTACTGCCATTCTCAAGATTACCCCTAAACACCCACTCATTTTCTCCACTGTCATTTCTCTCTCGAAGCAGTTAGACTTGTCCGGTCTCCGATGTTACATATAATAATTCAATATTACTTGTGCGGACAAGGAAATGCTGCAAAGGTTCTTCAAAATTTGAGCTTGCTTTTAAGTATCATGGTATCGTCGTCCCATAATTTCATAATATGAGAGGGCTGCCTGTTTTGTCATTTTGTGTCCTGTTTGTTTGGTTTCACAACTTTTAGCTGTATGTTTTGCATTGCTCTCGGCTTCCATGTTCTGCTGCTATGAATTTTATGGAAACCTCTCCAATTGTGAATAAGAAAGTAGTTATGTATACTGGCAATTTTACTTAAGTGCTCACGTGGTTGTTCATAAAGTTCTAAGAAAATTATGTCTATGCTCTTCGCTCAGTATTCTGTAAAAGTACTGCATGTTCTATTTTTCTTTAACTGAACAACTTCAAGGGGAGGACATACTTTGTAGTCTTTTACCCAAGGACTCGGAGGCGTTTCAATGAAAAAAAAATTAAGGGTGGAGATCTTCGATGATGTCCATTAAAAGTAAATCTTTAAAATATTTATCTCACCATGTCAAAAAATGATGATGTAATGATTATTTCGCTTATTTAAAACCGTGAATGTAATAGAAAGTTTGGTGACATAAGTATAACCTCCCGCTTTCAACTTTTTCGTAACATAATCTTGGCGGAAGAAGCTTAAAATGAGTCGCTTCTTTCCTCTGGTAGCTGAAACCCATCAAATTTTAAAGGAGTTTACAATGTGATTAATAGGTTATTGAATTGATCATTCATCTTCATGATTTGTTAGTATACAGCATCTGAGCTGCTAGCAATAGCTATCAAAACGGTGCAAATTCTTTCACCTTTATGTATAAAACTAATTGATGAATAAATTGTTTTTGTTTCATGTTTTTTTTTTGTTTTAAATGGAAACAGCAAGAAATTAGAAAATTGTTCTTGTGTTGCGAAAGGATGATTATATCACACTTGCTCTCTCCCGAAAGGGCAGTCCTCAATGTTAAGCCGTATTTTCTTTTTTGCTCTTTTCTCTTTTATGTATTCTTTTATTCTTGATCTTGTTTATTGTGTAATGAATGGATTATTTCTTTTTGCCACCAATTATGATATCACCAATTGAAGCAATAATTAGTTGACGAATTGGTTAGGTTTTGGTAAAACCTGAATTCTGCAGAGAAGCGTTCTGAATCATATGCGATATGTTGGATGTGAGAGATATTATCTCTTTGATATTGGCAGTCAGCTCTCATGCTCAGATGGTGGTGTTGTCGTCATTATTATTTTAATTATCAGATGCATAACTTGTATTACTTCCTACATAGGATTAGGTTTGTTGGTATTGTGTGAATTTATCACTTTGGTGGTTCTATGTTGGGACGTCTCTGAACTCTGACTTGAGTGTGTCGATTGAGTTGGGTCATGTTCATATGCTGGGTTGGTTCTTCACCATCTCAAGTTCTCAACTCCAGCATATAGGTGGCTATTTTTTAGTTGTCTTATCACTCACATCTGACGAGCATACCAGTCACACATGGGTGAATCCTATGGATGTTGCAATTCATGGTTATTCTAACCATGTCCCAAGTGGTGGCATGTCTGTGATACACATCACGGTGAAATAAGTCCTCTTCCAACTGTGTTTCTCATATTCTCATCTGTAAATTTCGGAGATTCTATTCTCAGAAAGTGCTTTTTGTGCTGTGACATAATCAATCTCGCTTAGGAACTTCATTGCTGCGACATCATCTCAGTTACTCGGGGAGGATGAACACGGTACTTAATGAAATAACCTGTTTTTTTGGGTGTGTCAAGATCATTGCATATTTTCACAAACTCATACATGCAGTCATACCCACAAGGAGAGGGATATAGAGTAGGCTTCTAAAGTGGAAATGGCGATAGGAAGAGCTACTGTATGTCTGCATCCATCTCAAAGCTCCCTATTCTCTGCTATTTTGGTTGCTCCAATCCTGGTAGTTTTTTCGCTCACTGTGCTTTTCACTCATATTGTTGTTTGAGGGTTGTAGGTTGCTTGTAAGCTTAGTTGCATTATTCAGTTTTTGGTCAATAATCTTCTGAAATTGAGATAGCTCTGAAGTATTTGATGTATCAAGGAAACCTTGTCTATGATGCTTTCTGTACAGCGAATGACACTCCAACCTAGCTGAGGTAGAACAATGTCAATAAATATACTTTTTGTAAGGTGGGAAAAAGAAGCTGAAAAAGCTATAATCCTTGACATTGTTACAAGCCTACACCTAGTTATCACAATAGGGGTGTTGCTTGTCCTAGTGATGGTTGTGGTGTTCTTTGCAACTAGGAAGTTAAAAACTACCATTGTTTGTTTGTTTGACATTTATCAAATCAATTGTAAAAAACAATATCGCGTGGCAAAGTTCTGTTTTGTAAAGAATGGTGTGACAGTTTTGGTTTCCCTGTTTTTTTAAATTAATGTTCACACATTGCAATCGGAGATCTTAATATATACACACATCAGACTCAGTAGAATCCTATACTATGTGTCGTTTCTTATTTTCTTAAAGACAATGTGAGCTGAGAACTGAGGCATAGTGGCGAGCTCATTGAGGAGATGGATGGCCACTGAAGAAGGGGAGGCAATTGAGAATTGTCGTGTACTTCCAAGGCTCGGTGGCTCAAGCCCCAAGGTGCGTCCTCTCGTTTGGACATGTATTCTTTCGACTCAGTGTTACCAGAGCTGATTTCCCCGGCCTTCTGACTAGCTGCATAAAATCTGTATATTAGTGCTTTCCAAGTACACAAGTCTTACTACATTATTATTAATAGTGATGGTTGGCCATTGCAGATAATTTACATTTTCTTAGACTGAATAAGTGAACACTGAACAGTTCTAGTTGCAGTGTCAAAATATTAACAAAACGCAAAATTACGTTCATCAGACACATGATTGGAGTTCAGTACTTCAGTGTTTGAATGGCTTCCTTCCAAAAGGCAGCATCCCTAGAGGACATTGCTTCTTGGTAAGTTTTTGGATCCCCTTCAACTTGAAATATAACATGAATTATATTAATTACTTCTTCCCTTATACCTTCAACTACATATTCGACCTCCATGGGTGAAATATGTATCACCTTAATGGGTGTTACAAAATCTAGACCGAAAGTCTTTTCTTTTCTTACTCTTTGACTTCTTATTTCTTCAGATTCATCAACTTTTCGTTTATTCCCCCTTGAAGAAATAGAAGAATCAAGATCTCCCTTGGTTCATGAGAATCATGATCCATTGGTGTAATAGTTTCGGTGGAACTATAATCATTTGTAGAATCATTAATAAATTTGGTTTCTAAAAACTCCACATGGATTGATTCTATAAAGACATTTGATTCCAAGTCCAACAATTTGTAAGTCTTGTAGTTTTCAGCATATCCCACAAAAACACTTTTTAAAGCTTTTGGACCTAATTTGGTTCTTTTAAAATCAGGAACTCTGTAATAAGCAATACAACTTGATACTCTTAAATATTTAAGGTTAGGCTTCATACCTTCAATATTTCATATGGAGAAGTTTTCGTTTTCTTATATGGTATTCGATTATGAACATGGCAAGCAGTTAACAATGCTTCCCTCCACAAATTATTAGGCAAACTAGCATGTAAAAGCATAGCATTAACCATGTCGAATAATGTTCTATTCTTTCTTTCAACCAAGCCATTTTGTTGTGCAGTATAAGGTGCACTTCTTTGATGTATAATACCATGTTCTTCACCTCTATCACTTCTTAAGATTTTAATCTTATTTCCCATTTGATGTTCTATTAAAAATTTAAATTTTGTCAAAGGCCTCATCTTTTGATCTCATCAAGTATACATATGTATATCTCGATTTGTCATCAATAAAAGCAATGAAGTATCTATTACCACCTCTGGTTAATTCTCCATTGTACTCACAAATATCAGAATGAATTAAATCAAGTATTTCAGTATTTATTTCAACACTAGGAAAAGGTTCCTTAGTCATCTTTGTTTGGATGCATATTCAGGGCTGTATCTCTGCCTGTTCCAGCAGAACATTGGAACAGGGCCATACCCCGGGGGAGGGCCCTATTTTTCCTTATTTAAACCATGTGTTGTATGTTGCTGTGTAAAACTGTAAAGTACTCTTTTTTTGTGTAAAAACTGTAAAGTAATTTGCGTTGCAAAAAGAAAAATAGTTTGATTTGATTGGCGAGTGAACTTCTGTCCTAGTATTGTATTGCATTTTTTTAGACGTGGGCCTTGTGTAATTTCATAGTTCTACTCTTCAACTTTGCACTTTTCTCGCATATGCTTTTATCGTCACATTTTTTAAAGGGCCCAAGTCACTAAAGTTTGCACAGGGCCCTTAGAATGCACGGAACGGCCCTGTGTATATTTCACACTTGTTTTTGGCATCATGTTTATCACATTCAATCAATCCAGGCTTAGACATAAACGTTAAAGATATGAAATTAACATGTGCTAATCTACTATGCCATAAAGAAATGGAAGAGTCCACAATATAAGTAGAATCGTTCATGTTATCATTGATGCTTAATTTGAATATGCCATCAAAAGAAGATCATTTGTCTACAAACACACCATTCTTGGTCAATATTAACTTGTCCGACTCTAAAATTGCCTTAATGTCATTCTTACATAATAAATTTGCAGAAACTAAGTTCTTACAAATTTCTGGTACATAAAGTACATAAATAAGTAATTTTATTTCTAGAAGGGAATTAAATTTCAACATTGCCTTTGCCAAGGACCTCTACTGAATTATTGTTCCCCATGAACATCTTGGCCTACAACTTCTTAGTATTCCATGAAGAAAGGCTTATCATTGCAAACATGTACAATAGCACCAGAATCATACCACCGATCTTTTGACATCACAATTGCATCCATGTTCACTTCGGTCACCATGCTAAGATGCATGTTTGAAACCATAGCCACAATCTCACCGGTGTCTTTGTTCTCCTGTTCCACCACGTTAGTAGTGTTATTAGAGTTCTGGCCTTGCTTCTTCTTCCAGTGCCAATAGTCCCTCTAAAAGTGTTCAAGCTTCTTGCAAAAACTGCACTTTACTTTATTTGGATCCTTGTTATTGTTGTTGTTTGTTCTTCTGTTTCTTGTTGGCATTTTTGTTGTTCGAGTTCTCACCATTGTTCGGATTTTTCCTTTTATTATTATTGTTTCCTACATTTTGGTTAGAACTCTGACCAACAAAATTAATATTAGAGTCATTTTTACTTTCCACTTGTCTTTTGTATTAATTTCTGGCATCCTTCTCAATACGCAAGTGTTTCTGAATATGTTCAAGTGAAAGATCCTCTGTGGAGTGGAGGAGTTTCTTTCTGTAATTATTCTAAGTTGTTGGCAATTTGGCAATAATCGCCCAAACTTGAAATGCCTCACAGATATCAACAGTTAACTCCTTCAGACGGTTGACAATAGTTTGTAAATCATGAACTTGATCTAATATTGGTTTTTATCAGCAGACATAAAAAACTCAAAATATTTCATTATGAGAAACTTATATGTTCCTTGTTTTTCATTGGTGTAACGAGACTCAAGTGTCTTTCAGATTTCCTTTGGTGACTTGATAGCAATGAACAGATTGTATAGACGGTTAAAACATACGATATTTTAAGTGCAGTCAAGAGAAACATCATTATTAAATAATTAAATGATTAAGAAAATCTAATCAACCGAATTAAACGCATGACAAGTGCCAAATCTTTGATTATACATAGTATGAACCACATACATAGTCACCGTACAAACTTATTTAATTAATTGATATTATATTAGTCTACACATATATATAAAGGGTATGTACATCTTCTAAACTACCAATGTGGGATACCCACTTGGTGTAAACTTCATTCTACAACTCTTATGCATAGATTGTCTAACAAAGTTTTCCCGTCCTTTTATTCTTTTGCTTGCTTTGCCTCTAGCTCGTGTTCCACTCACGTGTTGTACTCCAACACATTGTGTTGTGCACCTGATCTTCTGGCAGAATACCCTGGACGAATTGTTCACCTGGATGTATAAAACATAGTCTAGACCATCAGAGTCGAGAGTATCAGAACATTGCCAAAACTATCCTACAAAAAGTAAGCTTCAAATAAGAAAGTACTTTGATCTGGGGAAATGGATAAATACAAAACGCGTCCCGTCAATAAACAGATTATCTAAGTTTCCGGTTTAAGTTCTATGAAAGTGTTCAAAATCATGCGCAAACTTGTTCCAAAATGTGGAAGTGAACCAAATATAAATGGCCCCTGCGTGCTCTTTACAACTTAAGGGCATGTTCTTTATAACTTTAGTTCAGTTTTTTGCAATTCCGATCGTAACTTGTGAACTTTATTAATTTTGATCCCGAAATCCATTCATATTCAGTAAAATTAAGCACTAAAGAACATGCCCTAGTATAATAACGTGAAAGAGTAATATGCTCCACAATGGATTAAAGGAGCAGAGTATGTGGTATTTTAGAGTTATTATCATTTTCATTTTCAATGTAGTGCTTTGTTCATTTCTCAAGAGGCACCATGTCATGTGAGCTCATAATAATACCAGAACTCACTTCTTTCAGTTTTTGTACCTTGGAATTTGAAAGTGCAATTAAATGAATTCGTACCTTGATATACTGGTGCCGCATTAGGATACTGCACGTTTGTGTTTAGAGCAACAGAGGGTAATAGGGGTCCAGTTTGCGGCTCTATATGGTTGCTTGGGGCACATATAATCTGTAAGTTCCTTCGGTTCACATATGCAGCACACCTCAAACGATTAGCAAGATCCTGCAAAAAGAATACAAGAATTTAAGGTGAAAACTCCACATGATGTTTTGAACGAAGTATACTCATAGGTCATAGCATATATCACATATAAGGCACACTGACGAAGTGTCATCAACAGAAAATTGTATACCGTTTGGAATGTATTGAGAGTAGCAAAAGGTAGACTGCTTTGACCGTTGAAGGTAACTGCCAAGATGTTAAAGACGCAGTCCAGTAGAATCTCATTCCCATTCGTGTCATCATAGTATTTGTAGCACTCGTTGCTTAAAGAGCATGAATCAACAACAATAACCGAAGGTAAATCTCCATTCAATGGGGGTGCTCGGGCCCAAGAATCAGCGTTGCGGATAATTTCATCCCATTTCTTGTCAGGGACTTGAAGTATCTAGAGTATTCACAAGAATGGTTTAAACATTACAAAGGAATTTAATTATTTACCTGGGCCAGAGGATAAGTAATTTATTGGAGATATTAGTGCTTAGGAAATAAATATTGAGAAGATATATTAGACTATACCTAACTTGCACAATAAGCTATATGTATTCAGTATAAATAAGGGGCTTACCCTTCATTATTGTCATAATCAATACAATATCTTTATTCCCCTCTCTATATATTTTAACATAATTGTTGTCAAGGACGCCTAAATCAACATCAATTATTTAACGAAAAAAGAGGTGGGTCTTACCTTTTTCAGGGTTATGGCATCAGTGTGATACAGTTGAAGCAAATCCTTCACTGTATTAACTGATGCTTCTGCCAATCTTTGACAGATTGGTCCTTTCTTAGCAATGTTATCCAAACGCCAAATCTCGTCTTCTAAGGAAGGAGTTTTATGCTTACTTTGAGCTGGAAAAAAAACATAATTTTTCTGAGTTATAGCTAATGCCTGATAGGAACATCTGCCAGAAAGGCACTAGTCAAAATGAATGACGAGCTTGCTTTACCAACATTCTCTAGATTTTTGACCATAATGATGCAAGAAAACACGTGTAGGTGGTTCACATTCAATCCAAAGGAAGAACAGAGACAACTACTTGGCTAAATATGGTATACTTGACGCTAACATAGACATGATTAGAGTTGCGCATTAACCTGAGATGACCTTAGTGCAATTCGGATGTGGGTTTGGAATTAACGAAACAAAATTGAATAAAGAAAAAAAAGACCCATACTAATCACTGCTAATGTATGCGCCCACCATATGGGTACAAAACAACACAGAAAGAAGATATTTAGCTGCATCAACTCCACATACAGGGAGGATTACTTACACTTAATGC
The DNA here is from genome assembly GCA_900322385.1 of Pharnaceum exiguum. NCBI lineage: Eukaryota > Viridiplantae > Streptophyta > Magnoliopsida > Caryophyllales > Molluginaceae > Pharnaceum > Pharnaceum exiguum. The sequence continues at coordinate 49,487 of ONZK01003547.1, forward strand.
GGCGTTCTTTGACCTTAAACGCTCGACTCACTGCTGGCCTAACAACTACTCCCGGAGGAAGGCCTTTCACTACCTGAGCCCCCAACCTGAAGTTTCCACTCCTTGTCCATTTAGAATTGTCCGTAAAAGTAACATTGCTAGGAACAGCAACCCCTTTGGTCATGAATATTTCACAATCCCCCACCAATAATGGTCTTTTGCCTTCTCTTTGCTCCACTATATTCTTGCTGAACTTCTCGATGGAGCAAACTTGTTGTTCCTCCACCTCAAATTCTCCATCAAGAGCGAAGATTTTAATCTTTGCACCAGATTCAGGACCAACTTCTACTTTGGATCCAAAATTATCAAACAACTCCACTTTGAGAGAAGCATCCTTATTGTCTTCAATTTCGACAATTTTGTTCAAGGTTAAGAACGAGTCAGGCAAGCTGCCCACAAAACGCAATTCCAGGGTGCTTGTCGCAGATGACTCAGTCTCAGGAGGCAGTGATCTGTGACAATTATCAATCTATAGCTTTAGTTACTCATTCTAGTTAACCGATATTACAGAAAGAAAAACTACTTCAAGGCACTAAGAGACTAAAAGCTAGATGGTGACTACAGATAACAGATTATCATAGATAATCAGACCTGAAAAATGCATCATCATTGATCAAGCTACAGACTTTTGCAAAAGGCCTCACGAGTCACAACCAGCTCCGCCACTACCCCCGAACGAAACAACTCAAGTTATAAGAATCTGTAATGTGAGTAATCTTTTTTTCTACTTAGAAAAATATCTCTGCCAGTGATGTTTATTGCCTCTTGACCATACTTATCTTCTCAGTTCATTGTGACGCTGAACAAAACAACACCCATCTCTAACCCCACCCCCCTTCCACATAAAAAAAGACAACTTACAATTTCCAACAGACAGTGATGCTGTTTAGTGATAATAATTGAATTTACCAAGAAAAGAAACTCCCGAATCTGCAAAAAGGATGATACATTGATACTGCTGCCACTTTAGACAAACGTAACATACTCCAAAAGAGAGCATATACCAATGATGACATACTTAACATAAAAATAAAACGCATCTAAACAAGATTCCTATCATAGATAAAAACACACCCCAAACCAAAAATTCATTGATTTGCTAAAAAAAGCTAAAGCAGATCCTACAAGAAAGTACCTTGAAGCGGAAGTGGGAGCAGAAACTTGCAAAGAGGGAAGATAGGGTGAAATCGTTCGCTTCACTGCCGCCTCAACCTATACCACATAACATGATCAAATTGAAGCTATAATATTTTGACCATATAACATCAACATGAAAAAAAAAGGAAAAGAGAGAAATTGAACAATACCGCTTCTTCAATAACAGGTTTCAACATGGCAATAAACTGTGGCATCCAATCCAGCTGCATCATATTATTGGGAGCACCTCCACAGCAACACAAGCTACACAAGTACATACATACCCAAAAACTGTAATTGTGCACTTTAATGAAGTAATTAGACAAATTTGAGCTAAACCCAGATGGGCCAGCTGCTAACTTACTCATTCTGATCATTGCAAGATTCATCATCATCATCAAGAATCCTCTTTAAACCCATATTGCTTAGTGATTAGCTACCAAAGAGTGAAAGAAAGGCTTAGAATTGTATGTTTAGCTAAATTATTGTCGTAAAATTGAGCTGGGTATAAGTATAAACTTTGAAAGGTATGAGTCATTACATAGAACTAGCAGAAAAGAAGAGGGGATTATAGACTGAAATGTCATGGAAATGCTCATAATTCACCATTGCTTAAAATTATATGCTGGGTTAATAAAAGTTTAATAATTCAGCAAACATTACTACTAGTACTACTGACGTATGGTATGTCATTATAAATTGGGACGTGTCCAATGGTAGTAATCAGATTCAAGACTGCAGAATAGTTTTTGAAGAAAAAAAAGGAGAAAAAAGTTAACAGAAAATTAATGACTTGCTGCATGGTTGGTGATTGACATTGTTGACTTACTGATAGCGATAGTGAATACTGACTTAATCTACGACGCAAAAATAAAAAATAAAAAAAAAGGACTAATGAAAATGATATCAGTGGAGCTTCGAGTTTTAGTCCGAGTCGGATTAGATGTTGACAGCGAAGAGATATTAATTTAAAGGAAATTTAACATTTTGGTATCTAAGGTTTGAGCTAATTTCATTTTGGGTACCCGAGGTTTGCATATTATCATTTGGGTACCTGAGATTTTGGTTCTATTAAACAATTTCGATATTTAATCCAAATTTTGTTAAGTTTGACTGTTAACTTGATGACGTGTCATGTTATTTTCGCGAGGTTTATGGGTGAAAATCCCAAATCGCCCTTCATTTAACTATAAAAACCCAAATTAATTTGTTAACACTTTGGGCATTTGGGATTTTCATTCACAAACCTCACGAAAACAATATGACACGTCATCAAGTTAACGGTTAAACTTAGCTGATTTAGGTCAAATACCCAAAGTGTTAACAAAACAGTAACCTCAGGCACCCAAAATGATATTATGCAAACCTCGGGTACCCAAAATGAAATTAGCTCAAATCTCAGGTACCCAAAATGTTAAATTTCCTAATTTAAAAGAAAAATAAGTGGAAGAGGTCACATAAATCACAAAAAATTGTTTGAACCTGTTTCATATATGAGACTGCGTAGTATTGACGATAATTTATACGGTATGTATAGGTGTACAATGATCATTATACACCATACCCGATTTTTTTTTTATCACTAAAATGAATTTTCTTACAAACACAAATGCATTTTCAAAATGCATTTTTAAGATACAAATGCATTTTTTATTTTACATGATAGGGAAGGGGGAATGAGAGAGGGGTGTACAAAAATCAAAATACACCTAGTTATATCATATAAGAATTGGTAATGACCCTTCGGTTACAAAATAATGAACCCTCTCCAACACATTAATGAACCATCAACAACATAATAATGAGCCATCGGCTACATAATAATGACCCCTATCACCCAGTCTTATATAAGAAACGGGTTTACACAAATTTTCCTACACTTAAATAAATGATTACTGTTTGGAAACCCTCATTTTGTTCTCATTATTGTTTATTTACATCAATAATTGATATTATTGTAGTATAACACCTTATTCTACTAAATCATTTAATCATTAATCAAATTGAATCATTTCAACTAAATGTTGGCCACGTACTTATTATTTTGTTTTAAAAAAAGAGGTCAAACTTATCATTTTATATTGTAGTATATCACTTCACTCTCTTACTTAAACAGGTAAAACTGTACAAGTATCTTTTATTTCATTTTTTTAATTTGAAAGATAAGCTGAATGATTCATATGATGATATTAGGATAAAAAAATGGATTTTACTAAAGAATAATCTTATACGTAATTAAAAAATAAATTGGGTAACCAAAAAAATGGATGTGCACTTTTTTAAATTTTTTTATAATAAAAATAATTTCAAGAAATGAAATAAATAAATAACTTATTAAGTTGATATTTTAGAAACCTACATGGACACACCCAAATGAGAATATAAGTTTTTTACAATACCATATTAGGATAAGGTGTTATTTGATTTCGAAGCGTATGCCCAAAAGGTCCGAAGGCCCAAATTTTAGAAACTAGGAATTTACAACAAAGCTCTCGGGTGCAGAAATCAGATTAATTGAAATGTTATCAAAATCAGATCAGTAAGTATTTGGTACACCGGGTATACCGGTACACCTTGTAAACTTATGATTAATTACAAAGGGACTGACTAATGGCATTAAAAATGTAACTAATGATATATGTTTTAATACTTGTTATAAATCCACAAAGTGTACCCAATACACTCAGTGTACCTAAGAATTAGAGAAATCAGATAAACCTATAAGCACCAATTAAGAAGACTATTATTGACAAAAAACCAGAGTGAATTGTCCAATTACAAGAAAAAAAAAATAAACCAAGCTTAACAAACCATAGTGATACAACAAGAGGCCAATAGACGAGGGTGCTAGCTGAGGATAAGGCTTAGAGTATCTAGTGCAATTTCACCTCTACAATATGAAGGCCACTTCCGAGGAGAGTTGACAAAATTCACATAACTGCTTCGTCAGAATGTGAAACTGCGACTTGGCCCTCTAAGATTATCCCAACTTTTGCTTCTTTCTAGTTGGGGCTGTATGATCCTGCTGAATTGCGAACTTGAACATAATAGCAGCTTTGGTAGCATAACATGCAACTCTAAGCTTACTTGGAACAGATTTGTTGGTTATAGAAGCTTCAAATGAGCAGCTTCTACCCTCAAGTGTCTGAAACCCATCAGATTGAATAAGCTCTGGGAACCATTGGTCCCATTGGTATTGGTCCCATTGGTCATTGGTAGCTGCTTCCATTTGACGTCCATCATTGTGACTGATTGTGTTGTGCACTTGATCTTCTGGCAGAAAGCTATTCACCTGTACAAATTGTTCACCTGGATGTATACAACATTGTCTAGAGACAGTCAGAGTCAGAGTATCAGAACATTGCCAAAACTATCCTGCAACAAGTAAGCTTCATATAAGTCTTTTTGATCTGAATAGAAACAGTTAAAGCTAAGTTTCCTGTGTAAGTTCTATGAAAGTATTTATAATCATGCGCAATCTTGTTCCAATATGTGGAATTGAACAAGATAAATGACCCCTGCCTGCGCTGGGTATTGGAGTATGTGGCATTTTAGAGTTATTATCATTTTCACTTTCAATGTAGTGCTTTGTTCATTTCTCAATAGGCAGCATGTCATGTGAGCTCATAATAATTCCAGAACTCACTTCTTGCAATTATGAATTCATACCTTGATATACTGGTGCCGTATCAGGATACTGCACATTTGTGTTTAGAGCAACAGAGGGTAATAGGGGTCCAGTTTGCGGCTCTATATGGTTGCTTGGGGCACATATAGTCTGTAAGTTCATTCGGTTCATATATGCAGCACGCCTTAAATCATTAGCAAGATCCTGCAAAAAGAAAACAAGAATTACAGGTGAAAACTTTACATGATCGTGTTGAACCCAAGTATACTCATAGGTCATAGCATATCTAATATATAAGGCACACTGACGAAGCATCATAAACAGAAAATTGCATACCGTTTGGAATGTATTGAGAGTAGCAAAAGGTAGACTGCTTTGACCGTTGAAGGTAACTTCTAAGATGTTAAAGACGCAGTCCAGTAGAATCTCATTCCCATTCCTGTCATCATAGTATTTGTAGCACTCGTTGCTTAACGAGCATGAATCAGCATTGCAGATAATTTCATCCCATTTCTTGTCAGGGACTTTAAGTATCTAGAGTTTTCAAAAATGGTTTAAACATTAGAAAGGAATATAATTAATTACCTGGGACAGAGGATAACTAATTGTGATAAAGGAGGCCTCAATCAACATCAATTTTTAAAAAAGAGGTGAGTCTTACCTTTCTCAGAGCCATGGCATCAGTGTGATACAGTTGAAGCAAATCCTTCACTGTATTTACTGTTACTTCTGCCAATCTTTGACAGATTGCTCCCTTTTTAGCAATATTATCCAAACGCCAAATCTCGTCTTCTAAGGATGGAGTTTTATGCTTACTTTGAGCTGAAAAAAAACATAACTTTTCTGATTATAGCTGATGCCTGATAGGAACCGCTGCCAGAAAGGCACAAGTCAAAATGAATGGCGAGCTTGCTTTACCAACATTCTCTAGCTTTTTGACCAATGACCATAATGATGCAAGAAAACACGTGTAGGTGGTTCACATTCAATCCAAAGGGAGAACAGAGGCAACTACTTGGCTAAACAACATATACAGTTGACAGTAACATAGACATGATATGAGATACCCATTAATCTAGGACAACCTCAGTGCAATGCGGATGTTTGAATAAAGAAAAGAAAGGACCCATACTAATCACTGCTAATGTATGGTGCCACCATATGGGTATAAAACAACACATAAAGAAGATATTAAGCTGTATTAGCTCCACATGATGGGAGGATTACTTACACTGAAGGCGGCGTTCTTTGACCTTAAATGATCGACTCACTGCTGGCCTAACAACTACTCCCGGAGGAAGGCCTTTCACTACCTTAGCCCCCAACCTGAACTTTCCACACCTTGTCCAATTAGAATTGTCCGTAAATTTAACATTACTAGGAACAGCAACCCCTTTGGTCATGACTATTTCATAATCCCCCACCAATAACGGTCTTTTGCCTTTTCTTTGCTCCACTATATTTTTGCTGAACTCCTCGATGGAGCAATCTTGTTGTTCCTCCACCTCAAATTCTCCATTAAGAGCGAAGATCTTAATCTTTGCACCAGATTCAGGACCAACTTCTACTTTGGACCCAAAAGAATCACACAGCTCGACTTTAAGAGAATCACCCTTAATATCCTCAATTTTGGTTAAGGTTAAGAACGAGTCAGGCAAGCTGCCCACAAAGCGCAATTGCAGGTTGCTTGACGCAGATGACTCCGTCTCATGAGGCAATGATCTGTGACAAGTATCAATCTAGAGCTTTAATTACTCAGTCTAGTTAACCAATATTGCTGAAAGAGAACTACTCCAATCAAGGCTCTAATCTGTGACTAAAAGATTATCATATATGGTTAGACCAGTAGAATGCATCATCATTGATCTAGCTAGCTACAGACTTTTACAACAGGCCTCACGAGTCACAACCAGCTCCCCAGTCCCCACTGCCCCGAACGAAACAACTCAAATTAGATGAATTTGTAATTTGAGTAATCTTGTTTTCCCCTTTTCATTGTGAGGCTGAAGAAAACAATGCCCATCACTTACTCTAACCCCAAAAATCTGTGACTAAAAGATTATCATATTATTGGGAGCACTTCTACAGCAACACAACCTACACAAACACATACCCAAAAATTGTAATAATTGTGCACTTAAATGAAGTGATTAGACAAATTTGAGCTTAACCCAGATGAGTTAACTGCTAACTTACTCATTCTGATCATTACTAGATTCATCATCAGCATGAAGAACCCTCTTTGAACCCATATTGATCAATGATTAATTGATTATTAGCTACCAAAAGAGTGAAGAAAGACTTAGAATTTTTATATTGAGCTAAATTATACTAGTAGTAGTATTGTTTAAATGAGTAAATGTGGGCTGAGTATAAAAATCTTTGAAGTGTATGAATCATTATATAGGACTGGTAGAGAAAAGAAGAGGGGTTTATAGAGACTGAAATGTCATGGAAATGCACATATTTCAACTTTGGTTACAAATATATGTTGTATTATAAAGTTAAAAACAAGTTAAATACATTATTCAGCAAACTAGTAGTATACTAGTACACTGTTGTTACCTACAGTATTTCGTTATGTGGTCCTGGTAATTTAAAAAGGGCGGCTAAAATGGGACGTGGAGGAGGAAAAAAGGTTAACAGAAAATTATTGTCTTAGCTTATTGACTTCTGCAGGGTTGGTAAGTGCCCTGAGTGGTGACTAACTGAATAGTGAATACTGACTTAATCTTGGGCTCAAAAGAAAAAAGGACTGATGAAAATGATATCAGTGGAATTTCAAGTTGTGGAGTGACCGCGTATTACGAATCGGATTAGATGTTGACAGCGAAGAGTTATTATAATTTAAAGAAAGAAAATAAGTTGGAATTGTTTCGGGTAATCTTTTAGTTTATTTTAAATTTCCCGAATACCCAAAAAGACATTTTTCATTTATCCAATTGGACAATAAGGTTTTTAATGTTTATTGTCACATTATAGTATTTTTCAAATTATGTTGTGTAAAAATGGCTCTCGACCTCGTCTGAGAAATGATGCTATGACTTTCACATTAGTTTTATCCATGTGTAAAGGCGAAGCCATGATTTTTTTCATGGGGTGGTCTAGATTTTTTTCATGGAAAAAATTTTCATTGAAATATAAATGTTTATCATATATACGAAATATTAAATTTCATGAAATTTTATTTGAATTGTACTCAATAATTCTTCATGAGTACAAAAACATCAACAATTGAGTAGACACTAGATTTTTAGACAATTAACTTTTTCATGTTAGCTACAAGAGGTGTTGAACTTCATTAATTTTCGCCATCAATTTAATGAAAAAAAGATGTTATTGATTTTGATTTCATGATACAACGCTATACGTGATATAAAAATACATGAACCAACTGGTAACTAATTGCACAAATGAGATCTTAAAAAAAATTATCTTGATAAATTGACTTCTTTTGAAAAAAAATAGCATAGACAAACCTTTAATATTGATTGTAAATTTATGAAGAAGTGGTCAAGTAGAGTAGTAGGCACGAATTTTCTTACACTCCTCTTATTCCTAATTTGAGGTCTGACGAGATCATCAGATGAAATTGGGTTGTTTTAATGTTCCCAGCCCAACGCCTCCGTTCCAAGTCACCCCACCAATTTCATTTCCCTTATAAAGACAAAGAAAATTTAACAGTGCGCCAAGTCACCACACGTCCACACTCACCACTCACCACTCACCACAACTTCTTAGTACTGGGTAAAGAAAAATGGCGATTGGAAGAGCAAGGTGTCCCATCTCAAAGCTTCCTACACGTTTTGGTTCTGCTGCTGCTGCTGCTGCTGCTGCGGGTAACTCTTTCACTCCCACATCTTTACTACTACGAGTACCACTACTATTTCCCAATTTCCCATTTTCATTCAATTATTATTATTATTACTCCAAATTGCATACTCGTACGTACTCCTACATCTTATTATGATTTTGATTATGATGACCAACAACGAGACTTGTGCCTTTATTCCGTTACAGAGCAATGTAAGTTGGGATTTAATCATCTCAACGACGCTCTCTCTCTTTGAACCCTTTCCCTTCTCTCATTTACTTCAATCATCTAAATTTGAGCTTGCATTAAAGTATCGTGGTCTCGTCCATAATGAATGAAGTAATGTGGGAAAACCCTGTGATGTTTGACCTTTTCCTGTTCATTCTCTTTTAGAAACTTCAACCTGTATGTCTGTTATTGCGCCTGCCTTTTGATACTATGTATTGTAGTTAGGAAAGGAAAGTTTTGCTGGATGTTTAAATCGCTCGTTTATGCTCTGAATTTTAGTAAAGCACACAAGCAGACTAAGACTATATATTATCAAGTTCAAAATAATTCTGCTTGTAAACATTAGTTGATCGTGTATTGTTGTGCATAAACTTTGTAAGCTTTGTCTCTTTTCTAAGGCTTTCTTGTTTGTTTTTCCTCTTCTTTTTTTTCCAAAGATGTTAACTGTGGATATGGTGTTCTTGCTGCTGTTGTAGTAGTTTTATTTTATGTAACACAAGGTAAGGGCAATATTTCAATTTCTTATATTTATTAATTACCTTAAGTGATGTGTTTTGCTGGGTTATTAACTTAGAAAT
>ONZK01003547.1:59358-70111 GCA_900322385.1 Pharnaceum exiguum
CCCCCCCCCCCCCCCCCCCTTTCTCCTCCTTTGTAGATTGCCTCCGATTATGACTAGTTAATCACCTTCACTACTGATAGTGCAATGCATTTGATCTGCTGGATAATAGCTGTTTAATTGCGCAAGTTGCTCACCAATATGAATGAAACATAATGTAGCAACTGTCAGAGCGTCTTTAAACAAAATCTAAGGTTATCTGTGACAATCGATAATATCAGAAAAATGGTCCCCAAGTTATTCTACTTTGCGAACACAAGTAAGTGTATTAAAGGATAGGTATGCAGCACTTTGTCTGTCCAAAAAACAGATAGTGTAGCATGTAAACATGTGCAACTGTATTTGTCTCTTTCAAGTAAGTTTAATCAATACATGATGCCTTTCTTCTGTGCTCTTGTGCGTGTTAGACTGTGAGATTATGTTTGTCTCTGTCCTTGGTCCCACATGTCGAAAAGGCTATTTTTGTGACACAAAGGTGTGCATAACCTCCTGCCTGCTCTGAACACAATTCAAGAATGAAAGAGCAACAATCTTTGCACCTAATACATCATTTTGCAGCTTATTGTTGATAGAAGTATTGTATACTTGCTGAAAGTGTTTGGATGGAAATGGCATGTAATGCACGAGCAATCATTGCAAAAGCTCCATCTCCTGTTCAAAGCATATCTGATGCCCCTTCAGGTAAGTCCAGTAATTACCCTTCTTTTTCTGCTGTGTTCAATTTTCCCAGTAATTCCAATTCAAATTTCTATTTAGTAACTGTGCACATTACTTGACAATTATTAAGTCCATTGCATTGCACTACGAAGTTGAAAGAACTTTACTACAGCTTCAATACAATTATTTGGGGATATTTTCATGTGAACGATGTAAGAAGGCTTTGAGCTTCTTGAAACTATGACTGGCAAAGGTTTTGCAGCAGATGCTCACACTAGTGAGATGATAGTTAAGCTACTACTGGATGATAAAGTTAGCAATGCGGACAAGGTAATGTTGAAGATGTTTTTCAGTCTTTGAGCTGAATTGGTATTTTCTCCATGCTTACAGAAATATGAGAAGAACCGTACGTTTTGTCCTTTCTTGATCTTGGTTAATCTGTCAGAGTCTATCCTTCACATCGTGTGATAGATAAGAATCTCCTTTCCTATTTTAAATTTATTTGTCTTTGAGATTTATCTCCATTGTAGATGCCGTATAACTTATATATAACGAAATATTTTGAAATAAAAAAAAAAGGAACCAGGGTTATAACTGCTTTAGGACCTGGATTAAAAAAAAAAGAAGAAAAACACAGACAAAATGAACAGATTGGACCCAAAATTTGAAAGCTCCATATTAAAAACTGGACCAGAGTGGTTGCTCAAAACAATCTTCCGGATTTGGGCCTCAATCAAGGTTACTGGCATATGCAAGGCTACCCTCTAAATGAGGATGAATGATGTTGATGTTATTGTGATGGCAAAGTGAACCATTATTGTTTCAATAAATTTTCGGATAACCATGTCAAGCAAAATTATGAGTTGGATATGGTTCCAATTGCCAAATGCTTACCGTGTTGGTGTTCTAGATGTGTTCATTAGATGAAATCATGCATGCTAGTCTGATGTTTTAGCAAGGGTTTTTTAGCTGATTGTAAGGTGTAATATATCGTACCTTAGAATTTGTAGATTAACTTGAGTTGCGAAGATGTGATGAGTGAGGTTAAGTTTCTCTTGGTACTTCATTGGCTTACTCATCTATGAGCTATCCAAGTCCTATTGCGTATGATTTTATTCCTGAAATTCATTTGAAATTTGATGTTGCAGTGTATCCTTTCAAATTAATAAGTGTCCTCCTCAATGTGCATAATGTCAGTCTCCTTTTTGCCTATTGTTTGATGAAATCAAAAATTTTTTTGCATATCTTGAATTCGACTAGAAGTTTACATTTGAATAACTTTTGTAACTTTCTAACTTGATCGTGTTCTGTTCCTTTTTTCTGATGGAATCCTGAGAATATCTATTATCTGATTCTCCACTGTGCTTCGTCCAGATATGCGGTTGCACTTACACACCTGTTTAGGGTATTAGTAACTAGTAAGTAGTAATATTCTCTTTTGTCAGCTGATGTGGTTGCTTAATGTACTATGTTGAACGGAGCTCTCAAACTCTGTTACGATCTGTTGTCCATTTTCTATTTAGAATATATTAAGAAAAGTAATTCAGGACCTGAAAGGTTCAACCTTAGATAGTTAAATAGAGTAATAATAAGGTGAGCTTTCATAATTTTGTATCCCTTGGTACTTCTTGGAAAGGCGATGATGTCTTTGATACTTTGAGTCTTTGATGGATTGGTGAACTAGGCTATGCAAACAGTTGCAGTGAAAAAGCTAGGAGATTTGTGGCTTCTGAATTTTGACAAGCTTCTGATCAATTTGATATAATTGTTGGAACCCTCCTTTCTTGGGGTCTATGAGTAAGCTGACAGTTGCGTCTGCACAGGTTTTGATGCCTGTGCCAGAATCTCTGTAATTTGCAGTAACTTTTTGTAGATTTCCATACCGGAGGTTGGCTTGACCACTAAGGTATGTTGGCATCTATTTGAGGTCTTGGTTTAGTGAGTCTTTAGACTCCAGCATATTGTAATCCTTAATAAGAAAGCAGTTCCCTGTCCCCAATCCTCATCTCCTAGTTGCGATTTTCGTACCCTGTTACAAACAATTTTTTACGCCTGTTTGCACTTCCATTCATTGTTTTCGTTCAGGCTATCTACATACATTGCTACACTGGAACGCAAGTAGAACATATGATAAATAATTTGGAAATAAAAAATTACTGCTTCTTTCGATTTTATGTGAAATGTCATTGTGATTGTTTACTGTCTACGGTCAACATGATCATATATCTTGTCTGTTCAACGTTATCTGGTTATCTGGTTTACTGTCAACAGTCCCCTTTATAAATGCAAGCTTAGAAAATCCTGTGGATCTCTCATTTTGTTTCCAGAATTTAAACTGTCTTTTTGCAAATGCTTTTACCTATGTGAAATGCTCTAATAGATGGCTTGTGTAAGGCCAAGAGGCTCCGACTTGCTGGCAACTTTCTCAAGGAAATAGACATTCGTGGCCTAACTTCAGATGTTGTTACTTGCACTTCTTGCTTGGCAGCCCTAGTGAAAATGCATAGAGTAAGAAGGCAATGTCTTTCTTGAGGGGTAAAGTAGTGATCCCTTATATGATGCTCTGTTAATAGATGTTTTCTGTTTTGATGTGGCGAAGGGGTTTTGGCGTGATTCCTATGTACAACCTGACGATTAAAGGGTTTTGTTAAAAAGAATCTCTGTAAGGCTATCAGACGCCATTCAAGTGTTCAAGACAATGGAGTATAGTGGATGTACTCTGCAAATGTTTGCAGGGAAAATTTCATCAGCTCTTCCTGAATTGTCAGCATCACAACTGGCAAAGAGTCTACCGGTTTGCTGCGAATGTTCAGCACGGCCCTATTTCAAATGAGAAAGTTTTTTCTTTTTGATTGAAATGATAAAAGATTTTAGAATGTAGGTTTACTGTATCTGAGGTGTGTATATATCTGTAGCTTCCCGACTTTCCTTTTAGTTCTGGACTTCTGGTCTTCTGTCCTAGAATAATCAAAACCTGTTGGCTAGGCTCATTCTGATTTATGAGGAGTTAAATTGATACACAAAGCTTACATAATACAGATGAAGGTCAGAGTGTGTGCAGTTACTGCTTTTGTCACAATGTCACAACTAGGAGGTGGCGTCCCTCGTGCAACTTTTGTTTTCTTCCATTAGATTTTGCTATTTGTTTGCCTGCTTGTTTTGTATTTGTTTCGGAGTTATCAAATGATCCCGTAAAAGTAGATACTATCAGAAAAGTTAACAACACTTGACACTCATCAGTCATCACTTGGGTGCTGAACAAGTGTTGATTGAATGCTGATCTTCCGGCAAACAGAATTTATAGAATAAAGTCATCAATTTTTTTTTTGTGTGAATCCGTTTTATATATGAGATTGGATAAGATGGGCCATTTTTGTGTAGTCGATGGGTCATTATTGTGTAGTCGATAAGTTATTATTAGTCTCATATATGAAACCGATTTATACATTTTTTTTTGAAGTGAGTGAGGTATTTGAAGTCAGCTGTATTTACGACAACAAAGCTCTCGTGTGATGAAACTATAGATTGAAATGATTATCAAATCAGTCAATCAGGTTTCCTGAAACAACCTCAATACCTCGTACTAAAAAATAAATGAATGACGAAAAAACCAGAATAACTTGTCCAATTACAAGAATAAAGCAAACACAAGCTTAACAAACCATAGTGATACAACAAGGTGAAGCCAATACACGAGGGTGCCAGCTGAGGATGAGGCTTCAGTCATCTTTATGCAGTTCCACCTCTACAGTACAAAGGCCGTTTCTTCCTAGGAGAGAACAAATGTGCTTTGTCAGGATGTGAATATGATAAATACACCCCTAAGCTTATCCAACCTTTTGCTTCTTTCTTGTTGGGACAGTAGGATCCTGCTGAATTGCCATGAAGCAAATCGCAGCTTTGGTAACATAACAGACAGCTCTGAGCTTATTGGGAACATATTCTTTGGTTAAAGAAGCTTCAAATTGGTTGATTCTGTTCTCTGGTGTCTGAAATCCATCAGAATGAATAAGCTCCGCAAACAATTCAAATTGCTGGTCTGAAAAGTAGTCCGGGATGTTATTGGAAGCTTCTTCCATTTGGTAGCCATCATTCTGACTGGCAGATACAAATTGTTCACCTGGATGAATAAGAGGTGGTCTATAAACAGTCAGATTCAGAAATTCGGAACATGGCCAACACTATCCAGCAACAAGCAACTAAGCAAGCGCAGTATAAGAAAGTAAAACGAGTGGAGAAATGGACAATGACAAATCATGTCCACTGTCAATGAAACAGTATAGCTAACTTTCTCATGTAAGTTTATCACAAATCTTGTCCTCTGTCAATCAAACTTTGTCCCACATTGTGGAAGTGAGCAATAATATTTTACGTTTAACCCTAATAAAGCAATTGGATCAAAGAAACTTTGTGTAAGTGGTGCTTTGTTTATTTCAATGTCATGTGTGGTGCTTTGTTTATTTCCCAAGAGCATGTCATGTGTACTCAACTACTCATAGTGAAATTCCAGAACTCACTTCTTGTTCTTTTGAAGAGTAAATATAAATTCATACCTTGATTTCCTGGTGCAGCATCAAGATACTGCACATTGGTGTTTAGACCAACAGAGGGTAATAGGGGTCCAGTTTGTGGATTTACATGATTGCTTGGGGCATATATTTTCTGTAGGTTGCTTCGGTTATCAAATGCACCACACCTTAGTTTATTAGCCAGACCCTGCAAAGAGAATACAGAATTCTAAGGTGAACTTTATATGAAGTGATGAATAAAGTATGCTAGTAACATATTTCTGTTTTTTTCACATATCAGACACACTGACAGATGAAGCGTAGTAAACGGAGAAATGTATACCGCTTGAAATTCATTGAGAGTAGCAATAGGTAGACTGGTTTGACCGTCGAAGGTAACAGTTAAGATGTTGAAGACGCAGTCCAGTAGAATCTCATTCCCATTCGTGTCATCATAGTGTATGTAACACTCATTGCTTAATGAGCATGCTTTTGCATTTCTGATAATTTCATACCATTTCTTCTCAGGGACATGAAGTATCTGGAGTTTTCATAAGAATGGTCTAAACTTAGAAGAAATCCAATCAATTGCCTGGGCGGAGGGTAACTAGTTTTGTAAGCACGACTGAATCAACAGTTAACAAAAAAGGTGGATCTTACCTCTCTCAGAGCCGGGGCATTACTGTGATACAGCTGAAGCAAATCCTTCACTGTATAAACTGTTGCTTGTGCCAATCTTTGACAGATTGGTCCATTTTTAGCAATGTTATCCAAACGCCAAATCTCATCTTCTAAAGATGGAGTTTTATGCTTTATGTAAGCTGAATGAAAACACAACTTTTCTTAGTTATAAACCTCTAGCTGCCTAATAGGAACCGCTACAAGAAGGGCACAAGTCAAAATGAATGACGAGCTCGTTTTACCAAACATTCTCTAGCCTTTTGACCATAATGATGCAAGAAAGCACTTGTAGGTGGTTCAATCCAATCCAAAGGGAGAACAGAGACAACTACTTGGCTAAATATGATATACAGTGGAAGTAACACAGACATGATATGAGATGTGCATTAACCAGAGATAACCTCAGTGCAATGCGGATGTAGTTTGGAAATCAACTAAACATGAGTAAAGAATAGAAAGACCCATACTAATCACTGCTAAAGTATGGTGCTCACTCTAAGGATTTAAAACAACACAGAGAAAGATATTAAGCTGCATTAGCTTCACATGATGGGAGGACTACTTACATTGAAGGCGGCGTTCTTTGACCTTAAATGCTCGACTCACTGCTGGCCTTACAACTACTCCCGGAGGAAGGCCTGTCACTACCTGAGCCCCCAACCTGAAGTTTCCACTCCTTGTCCACTTAGAATTGTCCGTAAAAGTAACATTACTTAGAATAGCAACCCCTTCGGTCATGTCAATTTCACATTCCCCCACCAATAATGGTCTTCTGCCTTTTCTTTGCTCCACTATATTTTCGTTGAACTTATCGATGATACAAGCCTGATGTTCCTCCACCTCAAACTCTCCATTAAGTACGGAGATCTTAATCTTTGCACGAGATTCAGGACCAACTTCTACCTTGGACCCAGAATTATCCCACAGCTCCACTTTGATAGAAGCACCCTTATTGTCTTCAATGATGTTTAAGGTTAAGAACGAATCAGGCAAGGTGCCCACAAAACGCAATTGTAGGCTACTTGACGCAGATGACTGAGCCTCAGGAGACAGTGATCTGTGACAAGTATCAATTTAGAGCTTTAATAAGTCGTTCCAAATAACCTTTTTTTTAAAAGGAGCTAATTCAAGTAAGTCATTGATAGGTTGAACGCTGAATAATTATACTCAAGAATCATCATCATTGAGCAGGCTGCAGACTTCTACAACAGGTCTTACAAGTCACAACAGATCTCCACTACCCCAAGAAAAAGAAGGAAACAACTCAAATTGGAGGAAGTCAGGAAACTGTACTTCTACAACAGTCGAATACTCGAATCCTCCCCTCCCCCCAAAAATAGAAAAGAAAAGACAAAGAGAAAAACACACACATACACTTGGCAACTGAAAACTTCCAACTGAAGTGATGCTATTGACTTCTTTTAACCATTACTCAAAAACAGGAACTGTCGAATCTGCAGAAAGGATGATACTGGTGTGCTACTTTAGACAAAAACATTCCAAATCGAGAATATACCAGTAATCCAAAATACTTCTCATAATTATCTAAAAAAAAAGGAGATTCTTATCATAAAGAACAAACAGGCATACTGCTCACAAGCAAAAAGGACCATCTACTGAAAAGGCAAATTCAACACTAACTACTCACAAGCAAAACTAAGTACACCAAACCAAATATTCATTAATATACAAATACAGCAAAAGCAGATCCTACAAGAAAGTACCTTGAAGTTGAAGTCAGAGCAGAAACTTGCATAGAGGGAATATAGGGTGACATAATTCGCTTCACAGTCCCCTCAACCTATATTCCACATGACATCATCAAACTGAAGCTCTACTAGTTTGACCATATAACATGAACATGAAAAGAAAAAAAGGAACAGAGAGAAATTGAACAATACCACTTCTTCAATAACAGGTTTTAACATGGCAATTAAATGTGGCACCCATTTCAGCTCCATCATACTTTTGGGAGCACCTCCACAGCAACACAACCTACAAAACACATACCAAAAAGCTTAAGAACCCAGTTGCTAATCATAAATCAAGTTCTAATTATGCCTTTTAATGAAGTAATTAGACAAATTTGAGCTTAACCCAGATGAGCTAACTGCTAACTTACTCATTAGACTCAGTTTGATCATTACTAGACTGATCATCATCAAGAACCCTCTTTGAGCTCATATTGATCAATGATTAGCCACCAAAGAGTAAAGAGAGACTCAGAATTATATGTTTAGCTAAATTATAATGTTACATAAGCAAATGAAAGGTGAGAATTATTATCTTAGAAGGACATGATCGAGTCATTATATAGGACTAGTAGAAAAGAAAAAGGGATTAGAAGACTGAAATGTCATGGAAATGTACATGTTTAACCTTTGTTTAGTGTAAGGTTGGGTGATAACAGTTAAAAACAAATTGCAGTATACAATTCAGCTACTGTCAAATCAGCTACTTGGACTGTAGTAGACTAATACAGGTGTAGACTTGTCGTACCACTTTTATTATGTTTGTACGTCCTATTTGGCACAACTTTATAAGGGCGGCTGAAATGGGACATCATGTCGTGGAATTTTAGTTGAATCAGTTAACATCCATAATTTGAGGACATAAATCAGATTGCAGAATCATGTTCATTTAAAAAAATCAAAAAAAAGAACAGAATGTAGTACAGTGTTGATTGAACTATTATGGAGTATTGACTTTTGCTGCCTGCTGGTAGTCTGGTACTGAATACTGACTTTTTAATATAGCGCCAAAAAAAGCAGTATATTAACATAAGTTGAGTTTTGGACTGACCGCGTTAGTTTGCCGAGTATGTTGACAGCGAAGAGAAGTTTAACAAATAAAAAGAAAATACAGGAAAGGTTACTCTAATTACTGATTAACTTAACCAAACACTCTATTTAACAGATTTTTTTGATGGACTCTAAATATCAGATTATTTGCACGGGACAAATAAGTTACCATGTATTTGATAAAACAATTTAACAGTAGTTTTACATTTCTTTTACTTCTTCAATCATCAAATCTATCAGCGGATTATTTCTCAAGATTAGAAGCCAAAAAATATTGTAATAAAATAGTTAAGGCATGACTCAAAAACAGAGTATCAAGAGGTAATGTTCCAAGGCACACAAATGACAAATATATACAAAGTTGAAAATAAATTCTGGCCGGGAAGGAATTAGAAGAGTAATAGTTCTTGTCATAAAATTGGTCTAATAAGCATTAGAAATGTCCAAACTTGAGCAGAAACATCACATAGATTTGATTAGCAAAAATGAAGCCAACAGCAGTGAACAATCTTAAACAACCATCATAACAAACCAAGATCATAATAAGTCATGTACAAAGTAGAAACTTGATAAATTTGGATTGCCCACTTCAGCCCGATAACGACGTTGAGAGGAGAGATTGACCATTGACCACAATGAACCTAGAGGGGCTCCATACTAAAAACAATTGGCTATAGTAGGAGGAACCCTCTCGTCTTATAAATAGGTTGCTACTCTCCTTCTTTAATGTGGGATAATATTCACAACAAAACTCAGGAGTTACTTCTTAATTAATTACATGGCTGGGAAAATACTGATGAAAACAGATATTTCGTTGATCAGAAAAATCGCCAAAAACTAGGTACTACCATTTACTAACTCAATATCCTCAATGCGCACTATGATTTTCTTCCTATCCCGGGCATCTTTGAAGAAAGATTTTATTACTCTGGCATGTCCTTTGTTTTCATCTGTGTTGTTCTGATGCTCGATCGTTACTTCTTTCAAGTGGTGCTTCCATTGATAAGGTTCCACCCAATCGCTCCGATTATTATACTTCAACTGCAAAAATGTTACAAATTAAAAATGGTGAAACATTAGCAGAAGTTGATCTCAAAATCTGCAATACTGTTGGCAAGGGAGTTACTTAAATTAAGAAGTTTGCTATCAATCCATGCCAACTCTCTTGGTTGGTATCAGCTTTTACGTGGTGTAAAAGGAGAGGAAGGGCAATCCCATTTAGCCATTGAGGTCAGTGTTTTTACCGATAGAGGTCCACTGTCTATAAAGTTGAAAAAATTATTTTTATCATTCATCTTTAGGTGATTATGTATTATAACAAAATGACTATGAAAATTTTCTAGTACTTTTTTTTGGTGAAATTGTTAAAAGACAATACTTCAATGCAACAATTGGCCAATCTCATAAATTACTCTTTATTTTCTTAAATAGAAATAAGGTTGCGTATATTCTGACTATTAGTACCCATTAAATGAGGATTTAGACTCAATTGTTGTTTTTTTCCAATAGCAAACTCTAAGGCCAAGGACCTTGGCCATTGGTTCATTTGGGCTTCAAACCTGAACTCAAATAGTCTCTGCTGGCTCGTCAACAGACAAGGTAATCAGCCTACTCTGGCTTTTTCAAGCCCAATCAACTCTATTAGCCAAATGAACCAACTTGACAATTGACATGTTTCAATTCGTATGGTCCACTCATCTTTAGCATTACTCTTTGTCAAATTACATTCTCTTACATTTTTTTTCCGGACCAAGTAGAATAATATGCTTCCAGCTAGCATTCAAGTAAGGTTGAACTCACATCTATTCGCATTCATCTATCTCGATACAAGGGCTTTTTTTAATATCCCAGACCACTTTGGTGTTTCCTAAAGTCCTCATTTTAAATGGAATTAGACAACATGTCAACATTATCTTAGACTCGGGAAAGTTGCAATCGATTGAGCGAAAGAAATACTTCAAAGTGAATAGTACATTAGCAAGTCTTTAGTACGAGTCTGGATCCTCTAGGCCGCTTTTGTGTACCACAATGGTGTACCAAAGATTTTAATTGGTTAGAATTATTAATTTTAGTTTTAATCTTTATACGTTGAAGTTATTTGTTATTTGG
>ONZK01003550.1:4514-15717 GCA_900322385.1 Pharnaceum exiguum
GATCTTCTCAAGCACCGGCGCACTCATGTTAATAGAGTATCAAGCTAACCGAAGGATATAAGGTTGGGATTTCGTCATTAGGCATGGCAATACCCCGTACAAAATACGGTATCTACAATGAGCACCAAGCAAAATCAGGCTTTCCTTCCTCCCGAGTGAGTGTCGAATGGAGAAAGGTATCCTGAAATTAAAAAGAAAAAGTTATTAGTTCTTTTGTAATAATTAGAAAGCCTAGAAATACAAGACATGAACGTACAAAAACCTACACATGCAGCTACGTCTGGATGTCGGAGAACCCGTATTTCTCTCGACTTGATATGAGCAAAAGGGGGGAAAATGCCCATGATAGCTCTATGGACAGCCTCATCATCATATTTATCGATTATTCTTTCACAGTCAAAATGGTAAGTATCCACATACTTGTCCAAAACAATGAAATAAAAAGGTCAGGCAAACTATTATTATTATTATTATTATTATTATTATTATTATTATTATTATTGGGCAGTTACGTAGATGAAACATAGAGGGAGCTACTGGACAATGGGGCAAGAATAAGATATACATACCAGATGCCTAAAAGGTTTCATTTTCCTCACCCCTCGTTTCACCCCCACTCCCACCTTGCCTTTTACCAGAGGATAATCTTCCTTTAGTACCACACCATGGGTTTGAACGAGATGCATTGCCGAATCAAACCCACAACACACACATCAGAAATTTCTTGCACAGAAAAGTTGAATCGCCCTTTGACCCTTGTGTCCTGTAACCTCATGAAAATCTGCTACTAACAAAGCCTCTATCCAAGCAATAACACCATGCACCCACATCTCTTCATATGACTCCTGGATCCTCAAATCCTCTAAAACCTTCCCCACATTTTCTCTCCTTCTCCAGTCATATGTTTCAGGAATCTATATTCAACCAATAAAAGATTAAGTAAACAACAAAAAATTTACATTCTCAACCAAAGAGCCAGTATCTTCCTAAACCAAAAAAACAAAGAAAAAGCCAATAAAAGTATTTAGTCGATTTAAACCTAAGGATTTTTTTAGATAATACAGTACAAGTATTAGACTGAATTTTGGGCTGTTTAGTAACTTAGGCCCATACAAAATTATATTTACAATGGGCCTAAGTTACTAAATAGTCCAAAATTCAATCCAATAACAAGCTAAGCTAGTTTATTAAGCAACAAGTACAAATAACAAGCATACAAACATGCACAATAGCTTTTTATCAGTATTAAAAAGAAACAAGAAAAAATTAGTAGGAACAAATTAAAGAGGGCAAACAAGAAAACATTTTAAAATTGTATTCAGTCAATTAATATTACATTTCAGCCATGATAACAAATAGCCTCAGAGTGTATGACAAGAACAAATTAAAATAAAGATCATTCATATATAAGAGTTAGGTGAATAAAATATTGAGAGGATGCTAAAGCATGAAATAAGCATAAAGAAACATGCATGTTTGGAGTGAAGGTATATATGTATGCATACCTCAGCCAACTCAAGATTGTCCAAAGCTTCTGGGTCATCAGATGGCTCTTCTTCTAGCAGGGGCTTTTTTCCTTTTTTAGACTGATAGATAGTTTTGAAAGGGAAATGAGAGATATATAGTTAGTGATCATACACTTTTTCTCTTATATACTATCCAGCCTAAATAAATGAAAGCAACTAATTAGCAAGAGATATACTAGTACACTTTGTACAGTTTGAAGAAGTTCTTTAATTTGTTAGACGTCAAATAACATCAGCGGTACTGTACATGCATATCATCGACAAAAATGTAACTTACTTGTGTTATTCATATATACACCTCCAATCCTCCATCAAAAATTGTATAAAAAAGGAATATATACACCAAGAGTGGAATTATGGATTATATTATGGTCAATTTTTTCACTAACACAACTGAAGATTTAGATAGTACATTGATAAAGTTAAACCTAAGCTCAATTTCAGATAATACAATACAAGTATTGGACTGAATTTGGGCTGTTTAGTAACTTAGTCCCATACAAATTTAGATTTACAATGGGTCTAAGTTGCTAAACAGCCCAAAATTCAATCCAATAACAAGCTAAGCTAGTTAATTAAGCAACAAGCTAAGTACAACCATGACAACAAGCATACAAACATGCATGACTCATCGAGCCCCATACAATACTATCATCAACACAACCAAGATACTACTATAGTATAATAGTTGTTCATCAGTTTTACTTTTCAAGGATCAGGAAACTAAAGTAAAAATGATACAAGAAAACATTAGGAGGAACAAATTAAAGAAGGCAAACAAAAAACATTTTAAAATTGCAATACAATCAATAATATTACATTACAGCCATGAAAACAAATAGCCCCAAGAATGTATGACAAGAACAAAGTAAAATAAAGATCATATACATATAAGAGTTAGGAGAATAAAATATTGATAGGATGCTAAAGCAGGAAATAAGCATGAAGGAGATCACATGCATGTTTGGAGTAAAGGTATATACTGTAAAAGGGGAGTATCATGTATGCATACCTCATCGAACACAAGATCCTTCTTTATGGCCAAAGCTTTGGGTCATCATCAGATGGCTCATCTTCTTGCAGGGGCTTTTTGCCTTTGTCAGACTGCAAGATATATAGTTTTGAGGAGAAAATGAGACAGAAATATAGGTGATCATGCATAAACTGTTTTTTTTCCTATAGTACAATCTAAATAAATGAAAACAACTAAGCAAGAGAGATAGCAAGTACACTATGTACAGTTTGAACAAGTACGTCCTTTCTTAAACAACAAATAACATCAGCGGTACTGTACATGCATCGATAAAAACTTAATTACACTGGCATTAAAGATATATAAGCCTGTAGGAATATACTACACGTACACCTCCATTAAAATTATACGAGTATCGGAGTATGAAAAAGGAATATATACATATACACCAAGAGTGGAGTATGGATTATGGTACATATTTCAGTTTCATGAACAATTTTTTCACTAACACAACTGAAGAACAATGTTGAACAGTTAAACAGTACAGATCTGAACAAAGTAGATGTGATGTTGACAAAACATGAACTTCAATCTAGTTGAGTATATTTTTTTTTCTACTTAAGTTACATAGTTATTACTAAATATTAAAGCACCAATGTACCATCATATCATATATATTATCATGTACCAACATACAACAATACTACTACCGAATTGGAAAATGAAAACACCACAATTAATAATAACATAACAACAAAAAAGACGAGGGAGGAACGGACAAAGAGGGTGATTTAACAAAATAGCCACTCAAATTTCGATTATTAAGCCAATATTAGTAGAGGACTAGTATTTTCGGGAATGGTTAAACTAACACACAAAATATTGTAAAATTCACCAATCCCAATAAAGTTCAATGTTTAAATACCTCATCGTGTTTGATCATCTTGACCAATTCAGCATCATCAGACGATGGCTCCTCCTCTTGAGTCCCTTACCTTTATCCTAAACATACATCACAAATAATAATAAAAATACTCAATTAGTACATACGTAAACATCACATAGCTAGCTAGATGCAGCAAAAGGTAACAACATGTATATATGTGCCAAGAATTCACCAACATATATACCTTGTTGTGTTTGATCTTCTTAACCAATTCAGCATTAGACGATGCCTCATCTTCTTGATGAGTCCTCTTGCCTTTAATCTGAACACACGTCACAAATAATAATAACACTCATTAGTACGTAAACATCACGAATGCAGCAAAAGGTACTAACATGAACAAAATTATAATTCGGGATTTGGGTACCTTGGACGACGGCATCGTTTATTCCTACTCACGAGTTAAGTTTATTGAGAAACAAAAACAAAAACAAAAACATGAAAAAATGACGAGTTTTAGTTCAATAAAAAAGGTAAAGCCCAAAATTTTGAGGAGAAAAAAACGAAAAACAGATAGAAGTTTAAAACAATTTGTTAGTTTAATTTTGTGTAAAAGGTGAAGCCTTTTTAACCATATGTTGAGGTTAAAAAGTTGTGTATTTTTACACATATTGAAAAAATAGAGAAAGTTTTAAACATTTTGTTAGTTTAATTTTGTGTAAAAGGTGAACCCTTTTTAACCATATGTTGAGGTTAAAGGTTGTGTCTCTTTACACATTAAAAAAACAGAGGAGTATGTTAATGCCATGAATGAAACCTTCAAACAAAAAAAGGACGGAAAGAGATAAATGCCATGAACCTTAAAAAAATAACATGACGAAAAGAGACAAAGAGAAAGTGAGAGGGGTGAGCTCAATTGTACATACAAAAGCATGCAAGCTCAAAAAAGTGAGGAGAAAAAAAACTATGTACACATAATACATGGAAAATTTTATCATTGAACGACATTCATATACCGTAACACAACATCAACAAAATTAAAGCCTAGCTGCGCTTTTTAGACATATACGTACGGATAAACATATATGGAGTAGCATCGATGTGAAAGGCTAAGCTTTTAACACATTGATGAAAAAACAGCGAATAAAGGATTTAACATTTTGTTATTAGTTCTGTGTAAAAGGTTGAGCCTTTTTACCAATATACGTACGGATAAACGTATAGTGAGTAACGTTGATGTAAAAGGCGAAACTTTTACACATTAATGAAAAAAAAACAAAGAAGTAAGGAGAAAACATGGTGTTAGTTTTGTGAAAAAGTTAAGCCTTTTTACTGTTTAAGCCATGTATGGATAAACTAACATATACGGATCAACTAATTTTTACTTAAAAGGTTAAGCCTTTAAATTTAGAAGTTGAAAAAACTGAGTAGGGGAAGGATTTGAACAAAAGTAAGAGCTTTTGAAAGGGAAATTTTAGAGCATCCTTACTCATGAGCAAGGATGGTTCACTCACTGCCTTTAAAAAGACTCAGTGTATTTAACCATGAGATTTCGTGTCTCGCTCAATGACTATTCACTGGGCGTCCCGTGCCCGTGGGAAGTCTCGCGGAAAAAAGCAGTGTATTTTTCTATTTTTTTCTTTTCTGAATGCTCAAAACGGCGCCAAAACTCGCCGTTTTGAGCCTTTGTCGCTGGAGATAAGATAAGGCACGTGCTGGCCTGACGCACGCGTCTGGCCAGTGAATGGGGGGACGCGTGGCATTTGTTAATTAATTTTTTTTCTTCCAAGAAATTAATTTTCTTTAAGCTAATATTTGTACAATAAAACTATGTTACACTAAAATAATAAGGAATATAAAAAAAGATAAAAAAAATAAAATATATTAAAAGAAGGGGGATTTGAGGTGGGGTTTGAGGTGGGGTAGTGTTGAGTGAGCAAAAAGTGGCTCATGGGTAAGAAGTGAAAAATGGGATAGGGAGATTTTTTTGGAGGGAAGGAAAAGAGAGGTAGTGGGTGAGCCAAGTGTGGCTCACCACTACGAATGCTCTTATACGTAAATGAGACCTTCTCTCTTCTTCGTTTTTGTATTGGGCAACGTACATGTAATTACGACGTGAAATATGAGCTTAGCTAATTTTTCAAAACGGGAGAAAAAAATTTGTGAGTAAGAAATATGAAGAGAAAGAAAGGAAATAGAGGGAGAAGAAACTGGAGATCGAGGGAAAGCTATTGTACCAAGAGAATGGAACAAAGAAAGAACTTTTGAAATGGATATACTACGTACTGTGCATAATAATAAAACAGAGGAACGAAATGATAAGGGAAACAATAGAGTTTGTAGTGAAGATTATGAAAGAAAAGAAAGGAGAGGAGAAGCTCTACCAGAGAGTTTGCAGTGAAGAATTGTGAAAGAAAAGAAAGGAATGAGAGGAGAGAAGAGAGAAGCGAAGAGATGAATGGTTATTATGAATGAAGATTGAAGAGTACAACTGTAGAAGTGATACTAAGCTGTAGGAGTGGACAACTGGCGGTATGTGTGTCTACCGACTTAAACCTACTCACCGGATGTGCTAGTTATCTAAGCTCTTAAAAAAAATACTACTATGAGTGGATCGTAACCCGTTTAAGTACTAATAAGCCCATTTTCTAAAAACAAGGTAAAGAGGCCCAATTTGTAAAACAAGGTAAAGAGGCCCACAGTTTGTGTGGGTGATCGGACTCGGAACCAGGGTTTCTGGAATTCGAGGGAAAACTTTGTCATCTCAACTAGGTAAATAGGCTAATGTGACACAACAAGTTTTTGGTACACCGGCTCAATTTATGACTAATAATAAAGGTAGTGACTTATGACATCAAAAATGTGACTAATGATATATTGTGTAATACTTTGTAAAAAACCACCCGATGTACCCATACACCGGGTGTACCTAAGAATTGGAGAATGTGACAAGCTAGGTTTAATACTTTTGACGCGATAAATTATATCATGCACCAGAGTGGACCAATCACCGTATATATTGGCTTTAAATTGTTTGAGTAGTTAGGCTTAAAATGAAAGAGAAATTAAAACAATTGGGGTGTACAATGCAAGATATATGTTTATTTACTTTTTTTATTGGATCGGATTTAGCTTGATCTCAATAGTTCGCATCTGGTATATATTTAATGAAAAATAAAAACTTATGTGCGCATGTTTGATATATGATACTGAGGGTGTGTTATGATCGACTAAAAAGATCTGAACTAAAAGAATACTAAACTGAACTGAATTGAAAAATCCGAAGAAAATTTAATTGATTTTTAAAACACTGAATGCGATTAAATTTACAAAAATAACAAATGAAAAAAAAATGAAAACATCAAACTAAACTGAATTGGAGAAAAACTGAACTGTATCGACGAACAAAACACAGACTGAGTCACTAATGATAGAAAAAGTTAATTAATGACTCCTAAGTAGTCATTAATAACCCTCTGATAGTCATTAGTGACCATGCATGTCACATATATAACGGGTTCATACAAATTTTTATGTTAATGAAAATAATAAACTTAATTATCAGAAACCAATAAAGCATTCGAAATTCATTTCAATCCCCAACAATAAAAATGAATTTGATTTGAATCATCTTCTCCTTTTCATACTCCCTCAGTTTATTTTATTTCTTCCATCATTCCATTTATGTTTTTCTTCCAATTTCCCTATTTGATATTATATCATTTTTTTGGTTAAAAAAGACCCTTTTGTTCCTTATCTTTTTGTTTAGTTACCCCTCTCTTCATTGTAATTAACAAGATATGATTCGATAAAAAATTAATTGGTAACACCACTCTCTTTTTGAACGACTTTATTTTACCATCTCTTCATAATGTAAACAAATAAGGGACAAATAACATTATTTGGCAATTACTTAATTTATTTGCTAATTTAAATAGTAGAAGAAAGAAAATAAACGAAGGAATACAAGTTTTTCCTTTGTCCCACCACAACCTTTTTCGCCACCAAAGGCACGCTCTAAACCACCAATCTAATTAACCACAAAGCTTCTCTGCAACAAAACGCTTTACCACAACCTTTTTCGCCACCAAAGGCACGCTCTAAACTTACGTTGATCTGTTTTCTTTTCCTTTTTTTTTGTTGTTGTGATGAAAGAGTTATGCGTTGAGAGCATTAGCAATGACTGACATATTTAGGTTCATACTGACAAAAAATGCTTGGGAGAGGTTTATCTAGCATAGTGATGAGGTTTGTGAAATCAAACCGATGCTCTTGGGTTCACAGGTATGAAGCTGGTTCATGTTGAAGGAACTGGGCAAAAAGGGGGAAGTAGTGGGGTTAAATCAAACCTGATTTGAGGTTTAACTATAGTGGAGTTGAGGTTTGTGGGTTTGAGGTTTGATAAATAGTGTGTGTGTAAGGATGGGGTGCGGCTATAAACCTCCTTTTACGTTCAACCATTGGTGATAAATAGTGTCCGATGGCTGGGAAAGCCGCGAAGCACAAAATTTTCAACTTGCTAGACATCATACGGAGCACTATCGTATACGAATTCTGATAGAGGTCTAGTTACGTCATCCGTGACTCCGTGTATTACATGATGTCAATTTAATCTATCTACTTCGTATTATATAAACGAATAATTTGGAGAGAGAAAATATCTTAATAATTGTAGAAATGTATTATGCATATTTTTAACATAGCATTGCAAAAAAAAGAAAATGAAATAAACATATATACTTTTTTTAACTGAAAAAATAGAATGAAAATTTTAAAATGCGGAAATGGAGTAAGAGGTAGGTCTCATTTTCTTTTTGTAATGTTTTGTTTTACAGTTTTGCAATAACATTTTTTTTATATAGATATTTTTTAAAAAATTATCATAATTCCTATGAGTAGTTTTTAACCTCTACTTTTACTCAACCAATTAAAGTGTGGCAAAATATATCTTTAACTCCTTAAAAAGAAAATATCCCTTAGTTGGTTCATTGGAAGGTTCAAAATGTTGGCCAAATTTTCGCTGAATTTTCACTAAAATGAATAATATTTGTTCTCCGGCTCTATTATCCCACAATGGTGTACTAATTTGTGTAGCACTTCAATCTCAACTGTAAGTGACTTATTAATGGATTAAAAGAAAATTCATTAACAAATCACGAAATATTGAGACTGGCGTAGTACACGGATTAGTACACCATTTATTTGGGACGCCAAAGCCCCAGCACTTTGTACACATACATATATAAAGTTATAAACAACTAGTCTGAATCCTCTCAATTTGCATATCTTCTCTATTTGCCTTCCCTTTATCATCTTATGGTTGAGACTATGTAAGAAAGTAGCAAGTGGAAGACAAATGGATAAGTATAGTCATTAGAAAAGTAAATCAAGTTTTTTCTTAGCAATATTAATTTAAATTTACCTACCAATATTAAGGCATGTTACACTTGGCCAAGAAACTATTTTATACGAAACCAAGGCGGACTAAAATTTTTTAGCAAGTCTTTGGTACACCGGGTGTACCGGTACACCTTGTGAAATTTATGACTAATTATAAAGGGACTAATTAATAGCATTAAAATATGACTAATGATATAGATGCTATTGATAGAATGAATAGATGCAAGAGGGACCTTAGTGAGTGGAATAAAACAACTTTTGTGCATGTACAGGTGCAGGTGGCGAAAGAAGAGATGCTCCTAAAGGCTACTACTGATGTTGGGGAGCGAAAGGAGGTGCTGGATCGCATTAGAGAATTGAGGCGAAGGGAAGAGATTATGTGGTGGCAACGATCTAGGGTCGACTTCCTAAAACATGGGGACTCGAACACTGCTTGGTTTCATCAAAAGACAAATATGAGACAACGCACAAACTTCATTCTAGCGCTGCAAGATTCGGAGGGAGTGATGGTAGAAGCTGAAGAGGGAATCGAGCAGATTGTCATTGATTATTTTGAGAAGCTCTTCACAGCAGGTCAATCGACAAATATTGATCAGGTGTTAAATTGTGTGGAAACCAAATGCATCCTGGCAAAGCCTTTGTTGTGAGTATACAGGTGAAGAGGTGTATGAAGCTTTGAAACAAATGCATCCTGGCAAAGCACCGGGACCTGACGGTATGAATGCCTGTTTTTACCAGAAGAATTGGCACGTGGTAGGCCCAGTGGTGACGGAACTTGTGTTAGATATTCTCCAGGGACGCCCTTTCGACCCAGGTATTAACCACACAAATGTTGTCCTTAATCCCAAAAAACACAAGCCCACCCTTATCACTGATTTTCGACCAATTAGCTTGTGCAATGTCGTGTTCAAAATTGCTACCAAGGTGCTTGCTAATAGACTCAAGTTGATATTGCCGCACATCATTCCGGAGAATCAGAGTGCCTTCACGCCTGGCCGACTCATCACTGACAATATTATGGTTGCTTTTGAGGTTTTCCACTCTATGCACAACCAAACAGGGCGTAATGGTAGTATGGCGATGAAGTTGGACATGAGTAAGGCCTATGATAGAGTAGAATGGTGTTTTTTAGAGCGGATCATGCTGAAGTTGGGGTTTAGGGAGAGCTGGGTTCGATCAGTAATGCGTTGCGTCTCAACTGTAACGTATTCCTTTGTGGTCAATGGGAATCCTGTGGGCATGGTCCACCCATCCCGTGGCTTACGACAAGGTGATCCTATATCCCCCTATTTATTTCTCTTGTGTGCTGAAGGTCTCTCTTGTCTCTTGCAAGCAGCTGTATCTACAGGTTCCATTAGGGGTCATAAGTTTTGTGCGGGGGCTCCAATCATTTCCCACCTGCTTTTTGCCGATGACTCGATCATCTTCTGTCAGGCCAGTAAAGAGCAAGCGGATGAGATCACCAGTATACTAAGCGTGTACGAGCAAGCTTCCGGGCAACAGATCAATCGGGATAAAACAGACGTATCATTCAGCAAAGGAGTGCCAGTGCCCGTGCAAAATCAGGTAGTGCAAGCATTGAACGTGAACGAGGTCCCTTGGCATGCGAAGTACCTCGGTCTACCCACACATGTAGGCCAATCCAGGAAACGTCCATTTTTACCTATCAAAGAGCGAGTCAAGAAGAGGTTAGAAAGTTGGATGGAAAGATTACTCTCGTAGTCCGGGAAGGAAGTGCTAGTAAAGGTCGTAGCCCAGGCAATTCCGAACTATGCCATGAGCGTCTTTAAAGTTCCTAAAAACTTGTGTAAGGAAATCACTTCTATTATTCGCAGCTTTTGGTGGGGTTATAAGGATGGGAGAAAAAAGATGGCCTGGGTACGATGGAAGACGATGTGTAAGATGAAGGAGGAAGGAGGTCTCGGGTTCCGGGATCTACGAGCCTTTAATGACGCATTGTTAGCCAAGCAGATATGGAGACTTGTACATGATCCAGGGTCGCTGAGTGCTCGAGTTTTTAAAGCAAGGTATCACCCCCATCATGATATATTGCAATCTTAACTAGGTAAAAAGCCTAGCTATTTGTGGCGGAGTTTACATGGAGCAATATGGGTCATAAACAAGGGAGCGCGCTGGGCGGTCGGAAATGGCCCTAAGATCCGAGTGTGGGCTGATCCGTGGCTACCAAGACCTGTATCTTTCAAGGTCTTCACACCAATAGGTTGGAACGACCCTGCAATTACTGTTGAGCCATTAATCGACAAGGTTGCGGGTACATGGGACAAACCCATTCTGCAACAGCTCTTCTTTCCGATTGATGTTGAGGCAATACTCCAAATTCCCTTGTGTTTGCACTGGCCAGAGGACAGAATAATGTGGCACTATTCATCGCATGGAGATTTTACAGTAAAGTCAGCT